>CAUJBT010000175.1:0-80200 GCA_963082735.1 Pocota personata
TATTATTATTATTATTATTATTATTATTATTATTATTATTATTATTATTATTATTATTATTATTATTATTATTATTATTATTATTATTATTATTATTATTATTATTATTATTATTATTATTATTATTATTATTATTATTATTATTATTATTATTATTATTATTATTATTATTATTATTATTATTATTATTATTATTATTATTATTATTATTATTATTATTATTATTATTATTATTATTATTATTATTATTATTATTATTATTATTATTATTATTATTATTATTATTATTATTATTATTATTATTATTATTATTATTATTATTATTATTATTATTATTGTTATTATTATTATTATTATTATTATTATTATTATTATTATTATTATTATTATTATTATTATCATTATTATTATTATTATTATTATTATTATTATTATTATTATTATTATTATTATTATTATTATTATTATTATTATTATTATTATTATTATTATTATTATTATTATTATTATTATTATTATTATTATTATTATTATTATTATTATTATTATTATTATTATTATTATTATTATTATTATTATTATTATTATTATTATTATTATTATTATTATTATTATTATTATTATTATTATTATTATTATTATTATTATTATTATTATTATTATTATTATTATTATTATTATTATTATTATTATTATTATTATTATTACTATTATTATTATTATTATTATTATTATTATTATTATTATTATTATTATTATTATTATTATTATTATTATTATTATTATTATTATTAGTATTATTATTATTATTATTATTATTATTATTATTATTATTATTATTATTATTATTATTATTATTTTTTTTATTATTATTATTATTATTATTATTATTATTATTATTATTATTATTATTATTATTATTATTATTATTATTATTATTATTATTATTATTATTATTATTATTCATCACTGAGCAGACTGATGGCAAACGTAGGTGGCCCAACGGCCAGTAAGCGAAGGTTACTGATGGCGACAACGCACTCCATCCTTCTGTACGGCAGCGAAATTTGGGCAGACGCACTCAAACAAGAGAAGTACCGGAAACAGATGGCGGCAGTGCAAAGATGCGGAGCTCTACGTGTAGCTAGCTCATACCGAACGGTTTCGGACCCAGCCGTCCTTGTAGTTGCAGGAGTGACTCCCATTGATCTCCTAGCAGCAGAAAGGAAGTACGTCTACGACAAAAAGGCGGAAATGGGAATGGAAGCGGCATCCGAGGAGGCTAAGCAGCTCACGAAACATAAGTGGCAAGAGCGCTGGAGCTCGGGAAACAGAGGACGATGGACAGCGAGGCTGATTAGGAACGTGGCTGAGTGGAATGACCGGAAACACGGTGAGGTTAACTACTACGTCACCCAGTTACTCACCGGACACGGATACTTCAATACCTTCCTCCACAAAATCGGCAAAACAAACAGTCCAGCTTGCCAGTACGGAGACTCTCTAGAAGATGACGCGAACCATACCTTCTTCGCCTGCAGTAGATGGGAAAGCCTTCGCCAAGACCTGCAGATAAGTGCTGGCGAAATCACACCGGAGAACATTGTAGAGAAGATGCTACAGAGTTATGAGAACTGGCAAAAAATCTGTAGCTACACAGAACATATCCTCAGACGCAAAAAAAGAGAAGAAGAAAACGATCGGGAAACAGTTGAACCCGGTCCGCCTATACATTGAAGAAGTGCTCAAGAAGAAAAAGAAGAGAGAACAAAACCAACACCCTAACACACAAGGGCAAATAATAAACGGCACAGGGCTTGATAGGGCTTAGTTTAAAGCACCACCCTGAAGTAATGCGAAAAGCGGTTCCGGGGTGGGATAATGCTTGTGGAGGAGGAGAGTTTAGTCGGTTAGAGTCCGACACACCGGGGTCGCCAAACAGCCCTGACGGTGCATGATGCATTCTCTCCTAGTAAAAAAAAAAAAAAAAAAATTATTATTATTATTATTATTATTATTATTATTATTATTACTATTATTATTATTAATATTATTATTATTATTATTATTATTATTATCATTATTATTATTATTATTATTATTATTATTATTATTATTATTATTATTATTATTATTATTATTATTACTACGCACCGTGGTACGTACGTAACGAAGATATTCATCGGGACCTGGGAATTCCCAGCGTCGCCGAAGAGATAACAAATTTTGTTCGTAAACACAAAGTTTGTGTTCACGGCCATTGTAACCGTACCGTCATTCAACTACTTGACGCGAACAATTCAATTCGTCGTCTGCAAAGGACAGAACCTTTTGACCTCGCGTGATAGTATATGCCGGTCGTGAAAACAGCAGGAACTTTCATTGGAATTTAAACTGTCTAAAGCGCTACATTGTTTTTAAATTACATACGAACATCTTTTTCCAAAAATCACGAGTCTCGTAAGCGAAAATAAAACTGCTGGATAAGCGTCGGCTTAGTTGTAGTATTAATCTTAAAGAGTGGTGTTTTTGGTGTATAAAAATCTCACACTACCATAAACACGCGCGGTCGGGCCTTATGGTGTCTTTAGAAGGTTTTCACCCTCTCGGCAAAAAAAAACGTTCCTACTGTGCACACTAATCAAGAGTAAACCAGTATGATTTACGACTCATGTATGCATGTTGAATAATGTATAATGCACATGTTTATTAAAAATTTTAGAGTCTTCAAGAGGAAAGAAGACGATAACTTGTAGCCACTAAAATTCAATACGAATAGCTTGGGAAGGACAAGTGACACACATCCCTTGCAAATCTCTAGAAACATACCTCACATTGAGGCAGTATACTTAAAATTGTATGGGCCATCGTCATCCTCGAACAATAACTTTCCTTAACTCCTGCAGCATCACATTTTGAATGTCATACATTTCAAGTATCTAAGTGCCGTTAACTACAATATCTACATTTGCTGATATATTCGAACTTCGGCAACTTGAATCTCAGGGGAACCAGAATTTTCTTCATATTGTAATATGCGAGCTACGGCTCGAGTAGGTAAAACAATATTCTGTGAAATTTATTTCTTTATTTTCTAGTCTATAGAACAATTCAAGTTCACACTATACTATTCTTCGCAATTCATTTCTTACAAGGTCTCTGTCCTCTCAAATCACTTTATCTCCTTTCAATTACTTAATTCACAAATCCAAACTAATTACTTCTTCTTGTTAAATATCAACTTTCAATTTATCACAAAATTACAACTTCGCCCATTATCACTTTTCTAATCTCTTCGCCACAGTTTAAAAACTACTGCTCTCCTTCTCAATCGCCATCTGTCCTTATATAGCAGAAGTTTCTGATAGCCAGAAACTTCTAGCAAATTCTTCGACCACTGGAACAAGAGAAATTCTGATGTAATAATTCTTGCAGTTACAATTCCCTCTTATCCGTGATATTATCCGTCTCTTTCGTTGACATGAGCTGTGGAGACTTTATCGCAGACACGAACCTCGAATGAAAGGATAGTTGGGACCAAAATTCTGCCAGAATGAAAAGACACTTCGGAATTTGTTGCATCATACTTTTAGGGAGCGTAGTTATTATTATGCTACAATAACATAGTTTCGTCATATCAGGGTTTCGAGTTATAAAGGCTGTGAATTTAAATTAAAATGGACTTATATAGGCTAAGGTTGCAAATGAATTGTTGAAGTAAATTCGAGTAACAGAGGTTGTGTTTTTCAGAATTCGAGTTGTTGAGGTAACAAATTGCGTCTGCTAAGGTTGAATTTTTCAGAATTCTGGTTATAGAGGCAATAATGAGGTTGGAGAGCTAGAGAGCGATTAGAATTATCGAAGATTAGTTTTTCGATTTAACGACTTCTTGCTTTCCAAGATTAAGGAACCAAAAAATTCTTATATCCACTCACTATATAGGATACGCTAATGGTTAACTATCCTTAGATACCTCCCTGCAAACCCCATTTCTGAAAGAGTTCTTCCTTGCGAACTTCAAAATGGGAACACAAATTTAAAGAACGTTAAAAATTCTCACCAGTCTTTACTAAGATGTTTTTGTTTCGCTTGATGAGAAAATGTGTCACATATTTGAAACACATTGTATGTTAATAAATACATTTTAAAAAAACAATGTGATTTTTGCTCCGCTGGTTATCATTTGGAGTATAAGCAAAAGTTGCAATAACAATTTTGTTTGCACATGTATGTATGTGTATGACATATCGTTGCTTATCTCATATCGCTTCCTCACACGTCCCAAAGGAGCGACTAAAAAAAATGTTACGAGATGTCCAAAGAAAGCCCAACAACTAACAACAATAAAATTCACTAAAATATATAGGTCGAATAATTTACATGTTATACTAAAAAACAAATGGCAGAACGTCCTGTCTGCTTCATTCTAACGGAACCTTCTATTTGCAAATGGATTCGTGTTGGACGATTTTTTATTTTTTTTGTTTTTATGAATATTTTCTCACGTACATATGTAATCCACTTATATGTATGTAGCTCTATTTTACCTACTTTTCAATTTCTCACATAATTTGTATCCCAGTTAATAAAATCTAATCTGATCAAAAATCTTTGCCATATGCACCATCTCTCTATCTAGCATCGCTCTTGAATTTGTTTGAACGTGCAACTTCCAGTCAACTAGTTAAAGGTGCTAAAGTAGTTCATTCATGACCTGTTTAAAAATAATGTCAGCAGACAGATTTCTGTTTCTTGATCTTTCACTGGGTCAAAATAGAATCTGTTGTCGCAAGAAATATTTGCCATTTAATCTACTTTGCAAAAAGTCTACCAATGAACCAAAGTAAATAAAAGATACCGCAGGTACTTTACAGAAAACAACTTACTATTACCTTCTAACAAGAGTTTATCATTCGATGAAAATAACTGAAGACACTTCATCAGGCACGACTAATCCCATCGAAATGTCTTTATTTTGTTTAAAAAGCCATCAAGGTCAACAAATGATACCAGACACTAGCTTCCTGCCAATCCAAAAATTGTTATCATGCAAATTTAACAAAATATTCGCCATCATTCACGTGATACTAAAGTATTTCAAATGTTCTACATTTCCGTGCCCAAAAACATTTGAAGTGAATATCATAAAATTACCCCTCAGCCAGCAATTAGAAGATTTCACCGTAAATTACTCGCATTCATCTTGAAGTGCTTAAATTGTCCACTACAGCGGCACAAATTATTTAAAATTCTAAAAAATTCTTACGCACCCGCACTTGAAGCCAGTTGTTCAAGTCCACATGTAAATGCAATAGCATTTCAGTTTCATCTGCAATGAACAAACAATAGTGTACTCGTATGCATATGTACGAGTCTATATCACCTGTAACTTTTAATTCAAAATTACTCCGAAAGCTTTTTTGCAACCCCCACATACGAGCATGTAGTCCGAATAAAAGCTCAACCGGCAAAATGAATTTGTTTTTGAACATTGGAGCAGGAACCGACTTCTTATCCATCCATCTTATAGTTCAGACTCGACTAGCATCTTAAATGCACGACGGTACGAGTGTGCGAAAAAAAAAGTGAAAAGCTATTGAAATTAAATATTTTTTTTCCGTGAATGAATCGTAAACAATCCGGGAAGGAAAGGTGATTTGCTGTGCGTGGATATTGAAAAGACGTGGATACCTTTGGAGATACATACTGTGGGGAATAATCACGAATATGTTAGGTAGTGCATTGTTTACTTTTTGAATTAAATGGATATCCTTGTTATTAATTCTTGTGGCTTTCTTGAAATTTATATTCCATAACAACGCGTCTGCGTGTTTATACAGATGCAGATACCTTCGAGAGAGAGTAAGGGATAAAAAATAATCCGATTGTTTTGCATTACTCGTAAATACTATTTATCGCTAATGCAACTCGTTTCAGTCGATTTGTTGAAGACGGTTCGGAAGTATCATTGATTGAATTTTGGTGGAATTTTACAGACACTTGCTATGAAAAGTTGAACTTTTGGTGGGTTATCTGATTTAACAGAGTATACTCGTATGTGAAGTGATTTAATTGCTTTTTTTTTGAAAAAAGTATTTGCGGGAGTATCTTTGATAATACGTAGTGGATTTTTGTGGAAAACTAATTATGTGAATTTCGTAGGAAATTGTATGAATAAATTCCAGTTTCGCTATTTAATCGGTCCACTACTTAGATCTGTGTTTTTCAAAGTTTATAAAACTCAGTGATGGAGTGAGAATGTCAAATTGTGATACCTTTTGTTTAATCTTTTAGTATTGATATGTAGCTGATATCTACTAGTTTTGAAAGGCTCAAGATACCAATTATTTCTTTTGAATTTTGAATATATGAAATTGTGTGAATATACCTGATCTAGCTTCTACTCTCCTTTACAGGAGTACCTACTTAGCTTCGGTTGAATTCGTCCCTAGATTATATTGATAGCATTGTGCTTGGAAATTTCAATTTTTGTGACATAGTCTGAAGTATCTGCAGTCAGTTACATCTGGTGTATCATAAAATGAATTTTCAAAAAAAAAAAAAAAATGTTTACTTTGATGTCTTATCTTCAGTTGGAATTTCGTTGTACATTGTTTTGCTTGACTTTGCTTCTACACTTTAGTCGTATCTGTTCGAGTACTTTCAGTTAAATTGCATTAGAAATACCTAGCTTTTAGTACGTAAAAGCAATTAATGTGTTTTTTACCTAACGCATTTTCTATTTAAATAAAATAAATAAACAAAAAATATTGGATTTAGATCAGCATATTTCTGGTGTCATTATTGGGCTGGTTAGATTGACAATTTATTCATGAATATTTATATCGTGAAGAATATGTTTGTTGTAGATCAGTATACACTGAGACTGTTGATTTTCAAAATTTGTATTTTTTAATAAAACTTGAAAAAACTAGTGTCGTTAATAAACTATCGTATGTGTTTACACTATATTAAAACTTCCATAGAGTAACTGCACAAATGTTTAGATTAACTGACACAAATTATGAGCAACTTCTACTCGAATAAATTTGAAGAAAAATGCCGTGAATAAAATGTCATGTCTGGTTACATTATGTATTGATAAATATTTTAGTGAGTACGGTTGTTTATGTAAAAGGTCTAGTATTTCTGTTGTCAAGAGCCAAGTTAATAAAATTTCTTTAAATGGCTTACATTAAATTAACATTTTAAGAAATATAGATAATAGCTAAAAGTAATGTAAAATTAAACAGCAGACTCACTCGCGACTTCAAAGTCAAATTTTTCGGCCAACACCGCAAGGGCATTTGTGATAAGTTTGGGATGCTATAAGTGTAAACCGAAGTACTAAAAAAAACTTCATATATGTACTTCTATTAAACTTGTATTTCTTGTGTGGACCGAAAAATTAAAATTGTCAGCTATCCCAATTTCTCCATTTATTCGGAGTACCTGCCATCTTACTAACGTAAAATTGATTCGCGAAAGTAGAAACCTAAAAATAAGTAGTATAATATAATGTATTGAATATTTACGTTGGATCTGTTTTCTGCATAAAGTTTGCGTAACGATCGACAATTATGTCGAAAAATGTAGTCAATATTTAGACTCCATTTTTCAACATAAACTTCAGTATTATCGTAGAATGAACATTGAAATATGAATATTTTAATGTTTTTTTTTATTTTAGCGATTAGAAAATATTTTTGTTCTCGGCATAAAGATTCACAAATAAATTACCAATCTAAATAGCCCCTTCGAGGAATAAAATGCATCGATGTACCAATTGAAGTATCTTCAGATAAATGCGCAGGAAACTAGGGATTTAATTTTATCATAATTTCTTTTGTTTTTACATTGCGACGCCATTTTTTTCCATTACAGTCTTCGGCAAAATTTATTAAATAGCTTAGTATGACGCACAATTCAATTTATCTCTCCGGCCTTTATAAGTATGCATGTTGGACTGCTGTTTTCATTATCTTTGGAAAAGTAAAAGTACATATACAGTCAAATTCATTTGAAACCTTACGAAAATTTCATCTATGGAGAAATCGTACAAATAACGGAAATTTTCGTTAGAATATTTGTTCCACCGCATCGAGAACTGCTTAACATGTTTCACTTAAATTATCTACTCGTGCGAATGTCCTTCTAGCTTGAAGAATATGCTACTTTATATTCGGCCGAATTTTGAATTTCGTTGGCAACGTTACATGGCCCTACCTTATTTAAGATTGCAGCAGTCTAAGCAAGCACGGTTGTGTAGGGCTCAAACTTCGCATTTAAAGTATGTATGTACAAAATAAATAAGCCATTGGTGTACGGTATTACTGCTATTTTTGGCGAAAGAATTTCGAATTGACTGAAGCCGAACAATTTTCATCTTACTTTGAAATTTTTTGCATAGAAATACTAAATTTTATTTGACATTGAAGTTTCTCTTTTGTTTCGTATGTCATATATTATAAAAACTAGTGGACTTTTAAACCCTTTTCTAAGACCGTAGAGTTATTGGGAACTAATGCGAGTTACTTAAATCGATACGGCGCATTACTTTACTCGTATACTATATAGATTCTTCATGAACATCCAAAAAACTTCAGGACTTTCTTAACATCCAGCTTGAACCTTTTTTCCAGGATCATTATTGAAGGCCGGTTTCAATTGAGAAAGGGAAATCTCTGCCAAGATGTTTAAGTCTGCTTGGGCTATTAGCATAATATATACTCTGCAAATTTTTCTTCGAGGTGGTGAGGAAGTAAATAGTTCGCGGCACACCTTCTTACTCAGTGTGAAGAGTTCGTGGGTTAGCTTGACTCCCATTTTGAGACTTTTTTTTCCTTGAGTACAAAGAAGTTAAGATCTAATTTCTACTTTTAATTTCATTTTGTATTTCGTAACTTTTTCTTGTCTACAGCTGGGATTTGAAGATTCTTAAATAATTTGTTTCTATTTCATTAAAAAAAGTCAGGGTCAGTTCAATGACACTTAATGGAGCAATTTCAAACAAAATCATCCGATTTCATTAAATGTCTCATCATTCAATGTATTCATCACTCAAACCAATTTCCAATGTATCTATTTATTTTTAACTTAAAAAAAAACGCTAAAATAATCAATACCTAATTTTATCGGATTTTTCTTTCGAAATTTATAGTGACAATAAAGCCGGCGAATTTGCTTGCTTTTTTTCTGGACAATTTATTAATTAAAAAACGAAATATGTGTCTCATAGAAAAAATACGTCAACTACATAGAAAAAATACGCCAACTACAGTCGGTTGGAGATAAAATTGCTATTTTTCAATTTCCCAAACAACAGCCCAGACCGTGTGTTCTACCGGTCGGTTGTGTGTAGTGAATAATTTGTTTGCTTTCTCTGATGATTTTTTAGGTTTTTTCTATGATTTCATCTCGGGTGACGATATTGAACTTTTTTTTTTCTTTCAAAAAAGTTACGGAAAATTAATTGTGAATTAATTTGATGAAGACTTTTATGCTTTGGATAACATTTAACAAACGAGTATAAAAAAAAGAAAAGTGAAAGAGTTCGTAGAGTATTTTATGGTTATCAGGGAACCGTTGGGTAATTGTCTCTTTCCCAATCGATACTTTTTACTGGCGTTGGAGGATGTTTAACTGTATGCAAGTACCAAGCACCAAGGAACTTCAAGGAGATTTTAATGAACAGTGAATAGCTGCGTCATGACATACCTTTGGGGTGCGTAATCTTTATTTTTAATTAAGCCCTATAAGTGGCTTTTAAATAGTAATTAATATGTGGAAATTGCTTTCAAATTCATTTGTCAGCGGTTTGAGTTTAAATATTTAACAGAGTTCATTTGAAGTTATCTTTCTAATAGTTTATAACCACATATTTCTAATGCGATGAAGAATCAGTTCATTACTACTTATTAATATTAACTGCTTCTATAGGCATTGTCGTGATGATGATTTCATATGTTTCTTATCTTTAAATAACACCAGCCAGTCAGCACATTTGCATTTTTAAATTTGTTACCAGACATTCAGCAACATAACACTTTCGGTATTGTGCATTACGCTTTTTAGATTTGTTCATATATTTGTAAAGTTAGCATATTTTTAATATATAAGACGACTGAGTAACGAAATAAAATTCAAGTTTATATTAAACCTTCAAACAAATGAGTTATCAATTTGGACCTCCGCCGCCAGCGTTAAGGGATTTAAAAAACTAAATTAAACGAAACAAAGAAACACGTTGCCAGGGCTACAAATACTGGTAGAATATTCAATTAATAGTGTAAGCTTGACTAGGACTTCAAACACTGGTATATAATCAACCGTAGTGAAAGCTTTTATCAGGTCTTACAGTACTGACAAATTAATAATAAAAGTGTAAAAGTGAAATAATCAGAAGAAAAACAAATTGGACAACGAAAGAAATTGGTCAACAAATTAAATAAGCTGCGTGAATTGCCTACGACATGGAAAACAAAGCCAATGTTTTAGCAAATGGACTTGCAAATATTGAAATAAAACACCAAAATCAAAACGTGTTACTTGCGATGGCAATCTTAAATGCAAGCAGCAGTAATGACTTACACACAGTGTCAAAGTACAAGCACCAATCAACTCTGGTTCTCAAGCTTCTCCTATCATGTAGTCGATCGTCCAATCGTTGAGGCTTAAAATGCAAAAGGTCTTCGTTGAAGTGAGTGGCTGCTACAATCGTAGAAACTGCCAGACACAGGGTGGATGTCATAATAACTTCATGGTTCTCATCGAAATTCAAGCTCCAAATAGAAGCCATTGTCTTATCAAAATTAACAAGGTAATTACCACCTGAGCTAGCTCCCTGGCTCTATCGATATGACAGGCACGTATGGCGAAATCATTCTTGATGGTCTAAGAATGGGCGCTTATAACTTTTTGATAGCCCAAAGGTCACGTTCAGGCTGGCTCATCTCAGGCCAAACTTTCACAACAAAAAAAAAATAAATACCGTGTTAGTATCACTGGACTAGTAGCCCAAGCATCTATGGATCGTCAGCTTGAAAGGAGGAGGAAGGAGCTGGAGGAAGTCGCACAATCAAGATATCAAAAACCATTGATAAGGAATGTGAATAGATTTACTATATATTAAATACGTGGTGAAAGGTACGCGTGGTATTTGATGGATCTGCTAAAACTTCGACTGGGGTTAGCTTAAATCTGTTAACGCTGGTGAGCATAAACTTCAGAAAGGTATCATAACTATATTGATGCGATGGCGTCTTCTACTTTAAACATAGAAAAAATGTATCGCGAAATTAAGCTAAATGATGAACATCAAGATTATCAGCAAATTTTATGGTAAAGTTCCACCGACCAATCCACAAAAGAGTATAAACTTACTACAGTAACTTATGGGACATCTTCAGCTCCATACTTTTCAGTCACAACTCTGCAGCAATTTCCTTTAGTCGAACAAGAGAAGTATCCAGTTGCATCAGAGATTGTGAAATATGATTTTTCTCTTGATGATGTGATGCCCGAATTCGATACAATAACCGAATGCAGAAAACAACCAAAGCAACTTACTACTATGCTAAAAGGAGCAATGCTAGGCTACTTAAGGGTATTCCACCCGAGTCATGGAGTCAGAGTGAATATGCATTGTATAAAAAGAAACATGTAAAATATTGGGGATAAACTGGAGCCCTATGAGTGACACGTTCTAATTTAAGATTCCGCACAAAATTTGGTGCAGCAGATCTGATCTGAAAATCAGAGGTTGACTGGGATGAACCACTTACAGTTGAACTGAGAGATAATCTTGTAGCAGTCGAAGACATGAAAATTCCGAGATGGATAGAAATTATTATAATTCGAGCTTCATGGATTCTGTGATGCCTCAGAAGCGGTGTACT
The DNA here is from genome assembly GCA_963082735.1 of Pocota personata. NCBI lineage: Eukaryota > Metazoa > Arthropoda > Insecta > Diptera > Syrphidae > Pocota > Pocota personata. The sequence goes on from CAUJBT010000175.1 coordinate 11,898, forward strand.
CCAAGATAGTTGTGCAGAACGGATCCTTTGTAACAACGATGTTGACAGTAAAACAAGAGTGGCACTCAGCTGGAAGAATCTTCCTCTTCCCAAGCTAGGGCTTTATGGATCTCATTTACCTTCAAATGCGGACATACGATCCACAAGTTGCGGAAGTATTCGCATGGACAGATCACATATCACATATTGCTGAATCTAGAAAAGGCCATCAACTTAGAAGACATTTGTCACAAACAGGGTATTGGAGATACAGGAAGCGATTAAGACAAGTTTCTGGAGGCACATAAGATAATCAGATGATCCCGCTGACTCTGCTTCCAAGGGTGGAACGTGTCACCAAGGCAAATCGAAAATAATTTATTATGGTGGAATGGTCTCGAGTAGCTACAACATGATTCAAGATATACATTCAATAAATATTCCCGATGTTAAAAAAGTGTTGACAATATCAGTATCCAAACCTTATGACATTGTCGAAAGATAACAGATTAATAAGAGTAGTTGCTTACTGTAGAAGATTAAACGGCAGAATTTTAAAATCAAGAAAAACAAAAGAATTAACAGTGAGCGAAATAGAAGACACGCGTAAGGTTATTATACACACCATTCAAGAAAATATGATCTCCGAAGTGATGGCATGCCTAAAGGATGGACAAAATTTGAACAGAAAAATCAAACTTCTGTCATTAAACCCATACTTAAATAAACGTTCAAATAGGTTCACGAATATAACAGGTTAAAGTGAGTTCAGTGCCAAACCAGATGTTTGGAATATTAGACCAACGATTTGCCCAATCGTATGAAGAGATAGTATGAAGAGACCATCACCTATATGTATACTCGTAAGTTAAAGAAATATGCTACGCTGTTTTTTAAGAAATATTTTATCGGGCAAATTGCCTGTCCTTTATTGAATCCAAACTTAAGAATAAATTTCCTATATTACTTCACTTTACTGATTAAAGGTGTTCTGTCGCAATTGCTTCCAAGAATTTTGTCTGAACGAAAATTGGGTCGTGTGAACGACTATCTGGTGCGATTCGGAAAATTGATCTATTTCGAGTTAACTCTTCGCCCTTTAAATCCTCAATTGCTTAAAAGTATGGGAGGTCATAGAACTTTGTTCGGGGAATACCAGGATCTTCTGTTTCTGGTGTATTTTTCATATGCGGAGGGATTACAATGCTTCTCGTCTCAGGTTGCTGCATAACTACTTTCGTGTTTTTCCGTCTGGTCAATATATTACGAGCTGCTAGGATTACAAGAAGGTTCCCAATGAAAATTATGGTTCCTTGGCTAATGAATGTTTGTGATTCGCTTTCCAATTAGAGTACCTGAATTTCTTTCGTATTATTGATATGAAATTCGCCATCATCTCGAGAGGCAGTAGTTTGTGAAATTTATTTTCTTTGGGAGTTTGTTGTAAAATCTCTGGGAGGACGGTATGCGTACATAGATGCTTCTTGCGCCGTGAATATCTTGTAGTTGGTGGTTATGTTGCTTTCTTCATATTTGATGAGGATAGTACCAGTAAGGTTTCGGTGTGTGGCTTCAGCTTCAAGAATCCTATTGAAGTCATTGAGTAATATTACTCTATGTGATATTTCTTCTGTCGCAGGAATGTGCTGACTATTCATTAGAATGCATGTGGCTATTTTACATTTTAACAAATTGGGAATGCATGTGCACGATACAAGATTTACTAGGTTATTTTTATTACAAATCGAGATATAATTAATCGTCTTACAATCATTAACTAGCCCAAAAATGTCTTTATTTTTTACAACTTCTTTATAATTAATTTCTATCACTATTCCTTTTCTTTTGACAAGTTTAAGTTAAGTAACATAACGTAAATGTAAGAATCAGTTATTGGAATGTTGACAACGTATAAGATTGAAATTGAATTAGTTATTATTTTAATTTCAGCAAAATTTAAAGCTTTTTCTCTAGTGGGAAAGGAATATTGTTTTTAATTAATGTGTTAATGACTAAGCTTATTTCTTCTTTCGATAAAATGAGTGAATTAACAATTCCAAGCTTTGCCAAATGAATAACAAAGTTAATATTCTGCAATTCTTCTTTTAAAAATTTTAATATACATATTGTAATATGCGAGCTACGGCGCGAGTAAATAAAACGATATTCTGTGAAATTATTTCTTTATTTTCTAGTCTATAGAACAATTCAAGTTCACACTATACTATTCTACGCAAACTCCTTCCTTACAAGGTCTCTTTCTTCTCAAATCACTTTATCTAATTTCAATTACTTAATTCACAAATCCAAACTAATTACTTCTTCTTGTTAACTCTCAACTTTCAATTTATCACAAAATTACAACTTCGGCTATTATCACTTTTCCAATCTCCTCGTGCGGTTCAAAACCAACTGCCTTGCCTCGATTGCCATCTGTCCTTATATAGCAGCATTTCTGATAGCCAGAAACTTCTAGCAAATTCTTCGACCACTGGAACAAGGAAATTCTGATGTAATAATTTCAAGATGACAGCTGCAGCCAATTATCTCTTGCGGTTATAATTCTCTTGCGGTTATAATTCTCTCTTAATTCTGCGACGTCGTATCCGTCTCTTACTGTGGACACGAACCTCGAATGAAAAGACACTTCGGAATGTTTTGCCTACATCTGTGCGCGTAGTTATTATGCTACATTATGTTGCAATATATTGAATTTCGGATACAATTTCTCTATTGATATTGTAGCATAATAATAACTACGCTCCCTAAAAGTATGATGCAACAAATTGCGAAGTGTCTTTTCATTCTGGCAGAATTTTGGTCCGAACTGTCCTTTCATTCGAGGTTCGTGTCTGCGATGAAGTCTCCACAGCTCATGTCAACGAAAGAGATGGATAATATCACGGATAAGAGGGAATTATAACTGCAAGAATTATTACATCAGAATTTCTCTTGTTCTAGTGGTCGAAGAATTTGCTAGAAGTTTCTGGCTATCAGAAACTTCTGCTATATAAGGACAGATGGCGATTGAGAAGGTGCAGTAGTTGGTTTAGAACCGTGGCGAAGAGATTGGAAAAGTGATAATGGGCGAAGTTATAATTTTGTGATAAAATGAAAGTTGAGAGTTAACAAGAAGAAGTAATTAGTTTGGATTTGTGAATTAAGTAATTGAAATGAGATAAAGTGATTTGAGAGTATTCTTAATTCATCTTTCGTCATGGATGTAATCATTGTAGAATTAAGAGCTTTTTCATTATCGATGATTGCATTTTCAGGAACCCAAAAATGAAAATAGTGCAATATGCGAGCTACGGCTCGAGTAGATAAAACGATATTCTGTGAAATTATTTCTTTATTTTCTAGTCTATAGAACAATTCAAGTTCACACTATACTATTCTTCGCAAACTCCTTCCTTACAAGATCTCTTTCTTCTCAAATCACTTTATCTCCTTTCAATTGCTTAATTCACAAATCCAAACTAATTACTTCTTCTTGTTAACTCTCAACTTTCAATTTATCACAAAATTACAACTTCGGCTGTTATCACTTTTCCAATCTGCTCGTGCGGTTCAAAACCAACTGCCCTGTCTCGATCGCCATCTGTCTTCTAATAGCCAGAAACTTCTATCAAATTCTTCGACCACTGGAACAAGGAAATTCAGATGTAATAATTCCAAGATGACAGCTGCAGCCAATAATCTCTTGTGGTTATAATTCTCTTGCGGTTATAATTCTGTCTTAATTCTGCGACGTCGTCTTAGCTATAATCCGTACACGAGCCTCGAATGAAAAAACACTTCGGAATGTGTGCATACTTTTGGGAGCGTTGTTATTATGCTACATTATCGTTGCATACTTTTGGAGCGTAGTTATTATGCTACATTATGTTACAATAGCATTTGTCTCGGAGTGGTTGCCTAATGTCAATTATACTCATAGCTCTTGATTGGATTATTTTAGTTTTATCAAAGTGTGCAGTGTGGCTAGGATAGCTTAGGTTGGTTTTAGGACAGTTTTATTTGGGTGTCGTTCATATTTGTTCTCTTTCTTCGCTGCCATTCGTGGAAAGTAAAAGTTTTCAAGAAGTTGCTTACGGTTTTCCTCTAGATTCTAATGTTCTCTTCGGTGGATTTTTAGAATTTTGTCCTCCTGTTCGGTTTCATCTGTAATGTCTTCAACCATTGTCTGAGTAAACCTAGTATTCGTCCTATAACTTTTTCTTTTGTGAATAAATCATTTATTGTGTTAGAGTTAAGGTATTCTTTGAATATCTTGATGATATCGGCGTCAGTATAACTGGGCTGAATGAAAATATGCCTATGGTAGGCTGGGAATGGAATTAGAAATTGGTGGTTAGATTCGTTTCCGATTTTGCGATTGAGTTGATTGCAAAATAGGTGTTCCTTCTGTTGAAATCATATTATGTGACGAACTCTCGTCACTGTGTTGCGTCGGCAGCTACATTTGATTTTCCTGGTTTGTACTTCAACTCGTAGTTGTACTCTCCAGTATTGCCTCCATCGCTTTATCTTGCGTTTAGTGTTTTTACTGATGATCCGTATAAACCTTTACCTTTTTTGATCCGTAAAGGAAATTCCAAAGCGAGTTGAGATGATAGTGAGCATCTCCTTCTCGTTAGTGGCGTAGCTTTCTTCGGTTTTATTTATTGTACTTAATAGAAATGTCATCGGTTTACTGTGTTGAAATAGAACAGCACCAATTGCATAGTCAGAAGCGTCCGTCGTAAGATCAAAGTCTTTTTCAAAATTTGGGTAAGTAAGAATAATTTCTTTGGAAACTAATAATTATTTAATGTTTTATTTTTTTTTGCATGTAGCTTAATGAAAATCTTTGAAAGACATCGCATGCGAACTTTGCGATAGTGTGGGACTTTAATCCACTAAAAACGCCCGAAAAAGGTATGATTTATGTCATGCTTCCAATTATCGCACCTAGTCGTCACGCTAATCATTGATTGTTTTTTTTCATAGAGGGTAGATATATTGAGGAACTGCCTTTTGTCAGTTACCCTTTGTTTTGGTGTACCTACATAGGCATGTTAAATCACTCATTTTGTGTGATGATGTTATGCTATGATATTATCCTTAGTTAATTAGTTCGAAAGGTTTTGTCCTTCTCAATCTTCTAACTAAATTGTTATTATTAAGTAGTTCAGCTACTTCTAAATTGGCTTGGTTGTGAAGCCCAACTTCATGTCTTCTTGCGACCTTCCTCTATAATATCTACTTTTAGATCTCTATGTAGATCAGCGTTCCTTATGTACCATGGCGCATTAACAATATTCTGTTGTACTTTATTTTGAAAAGTTTATACTTTGTTTGTCTCCCTCAAAGCAGGAGACCATATGTCCATATCGGCTTTAATATTTACTTATAAAGCAGTAGCTTGTTGCATACTGAGAGATAGGGATATCTCCCTAGGAGCGAATACATTTTTTTGTAGCGAATATTTAATTCGTCATGTTTTTCCTTGACATAAGCCTTCCAGCGCAATTTAGCATCAAGTGTCATACCTAAGTATGTAGCTGAGTTCGAATAAAGAACTGCATTGTTAGTTTTGGTCCATTCAAATATATCTTTTACTGTCCTTTGCAGTTTTTCAATTACTTCCTTCACGGTTTTACTAACAGCAAGAACAGCACTACCGAATGCAAATATGGCAACAGTCAATTTTTCAATTACTTCCTTCACGGTTTTACTAACAGCAAGAACAGCACCATCATCTGCAAATATGGCAGATGATAGTGGTAGGTCGTGTGTGTATAAAAGGAATAAGACGGTTCCTAATGCACTACCTTGAGGTACGCCGGCTTTTATATGTTTTAATGTGGAGTACTCATATTCTTGCTTTATATGAGTATTGTTTTGGCAGATATTTTTGCAGCTTATGTATTAATCTTTTGTGCCACACTTCATCAAAAGTCTGTGTGACATCAAGAAAGATGGTAAAGCATATTTTTTTATCTTCTATGGCTTTTTCTACTTTATCAGTTATTCGGTGTACCTGATCTATTGTTGAATACCTATTTCTAAAATCCAAATTGATAGTTTGGAATCAATATCTTTTCTTCTATGATCAGACGTTTCACTTCACTTGGTACTTCGCCGGGTTTTGGTACCATAATTACTTCCACGACTTTCCACATTAGTTAAAATGCTGCATTTATTATCTGTGCTAATTTTTTCTTTTTCTTTTTAGGATTTTTTTTTTAGAATTTCTCCTGTAATAAGATCAAATCCCAGAACTTTTTTCGAGTTGATCTTTTGTTTTATTTCTTTCGCTATTTGCTTAGAGTTTACTATTAATCTGTTGTCTTCGCACATTTCTTCAGTTTGTTGAGAGTAGTTTTTATCTTCTTATGGTGTTTTCAAGATATTCAGCGAATAGATCTGCTTATTATTTGTTTGTTTTTGCCCAGTTTCCGCTTCTGTTCTTAACGGGCGGAATATAAGCCGTTGGTCTTTTCATTTTCTGTGTAGTATAGTTTGTCAGATTGATAAGGTATGTTTCTACCGACGAATTTTTCAACTCTCTCTCTAATCCCTTTTCTAAGCTTATTTGTTAAATTATTAAGTCTTCTTTTATGACTTGGCGCTCTCGATAGTTATCAGCGTTTACGAGCTTTTCTCTTTTCAGATATAAGTTCACACATTTCTTCGGGATATACATTTCTTTTTACTTTACTCTTAGATTCTGCTGTTGCAGCCCAAACAGCTTCTATATATCTAAGGTGAAAGTCTGTGCTTCACTATCTACTCTTAATTGCTCAATTGTGTCTATTATTGAGGATAGTTTAATGCATTGTTCTGAGTGAAGATCTGGCCCTTCTTCTACTTTGGTAATATTTGAGGAGATATTCTCAATTATAAAGAAATCGACAACATTCAGGATTTTATTTCTACCTGTAGGCCAGTAGGTAGGGTAGGTTTTCCCGGTTAGTAATATTAAGTGTTGACTTCTTTAAAAGATTCAACAAGTTCTCTTCATCTTGCATTTGTTAATCTTGATCCCCAAAATTTGTTCTTAGCATTGAAATCTCCTCCTATTATGAACTTATTTTCGAATATACGTTGATGAACTAATTTTGATTATTGTTGTGGCTTGTATTTCACACGATTGATATTTTCCGCCTTCGTGTTGAATAATGTTTTCTTATAACTGCAGTTGTTGTATTATAAGGATGTGGGCTATGGTATATTTTGTATCAGTACAGTTTATAGTTTGATTCAAATTTGAGATGAGTCTCAGACACAAGACATATGTCTATTTTTTATGTCGAGAGGCTCTTGCAATTCTTCCTTGTGTTTCGAGACCATTGGCACTCCATACCAACAATTTGTATGTTTCTCATTGTGATCTTTTAGGGACAGCTTTATTGTTGCTGTTTTAGTTTTCAAGGAAAGATATTCTTTCCAATATTTTGTTATTATTCTTTTCCATATCTTCCAACCTGGTAAGAATTTTTTGCATACAATTTTCCATGACATTGGTGTAAAGTTAAAGTTTTCGGCTTGCTTTGCTATACTCTTTAAAGTAACCGGTTTTTTTTTTTTTTTCGTGGTTAGGTGAGAATCTTCATAAGACACTATGAGACACCTCATAGTAGTGTCAGATTTTTACTGACTAAACTCACCCGTCTCTTTTTCTTATTTACTACAACTAAGTTTTCCTTATCAAGTAGTTTAGGCTTCGAGGAATATTCGCGTAAGGCAGGCAGATATTTTCTTCAAAAGCGTTGAACTATTGATGTTGTTTTTTCTTTAAATGTATGTATTAATTCAAGCGTCAAATTGACACGTGTTCGTAGAGATAGGTATATAAGAAATGTCCATAAACCTAGTGTTAAATGCAATTACTTCTTATTGCTCTAAATCGAACGGTTTCGTTTTTTGAAGTCGGTGCACAAGGTTTCTCACGTGCAATGTTTGGAGTATGGTTAGTTGCAATGACCATAAATGCGAATATGGACTATTATGAGCGAAGTTTGTTATTTCGTCGTCCACTATTGCGATCCCTAAGTCTCTTTGCGTATCATTATTTCTAATATACCAGGGAACATTCACGATTGCTCTTATCACTGGAATGATTGTATAAATTCTCTATTGCTTGCTTTGGTACAGCCCCAGAGTTGTATACCGTATGCCCATATAGGCTTTAGCACTTGCTTATATAAAAGCAGTTTGTTATATATACTTAGCTTGGAATGTCTCCCATGTAGCCAATACATTTCTCTAAGTGCGGTTTCCACTTAAGTTTCGCGTCTAATGTCACCCCCAGATATTTAGCTTCATTTGCATACGGTATTTGTACCGAGTTAATGACAACGGGTATATTGTGTATTTTATTGTATGTGAAGTTAACACGTGTCGATTTGGTCTCATTAAGAACAATGCGCAAAAGTTTTGCTCAGTCGCAGATTTTATCCAAAGCTCTTTGGAGTTTTTCAGTGGCTTATTCGATTGAACTTTCCTTTGTCAAAATAGCCGTATCGTTCGCGAACGTAGCTACTACGGTGTCTTCAGTTTGAGGTATATCCCGAGTGAACAGCAAAAACAAAACAGGACCAAGGACACTTCCTTGCGGAATTCCAGCGGAGTTTTCTTTGAACTCGGAATATTCAGTTCCGTGTTTAAAATGAAATATTCTGTTTTCAAGGTAGGATCCTAAGATCTTAAATAAGTGTTCTGGAAGAACCCGTCTTAGCTTGTACTTCAAGCCATCTTGCCAAACCTTGTCGGCTTGAGATACGTCAAGAAAAGCGCTAGAGCAAATCTTTTTCCCCTCTAGGGCTTTTTAAATTTTATCGGTTATTCGATAAACCTGGTAAATTGTGGAATTCTTGATTCTGAAATCGAATTGGTGGTCAGGTATAAGGCATTTTTCTTCAATGACCGGTTGGATGCGTTTTAATAGGAGTCTTTCAAATACCTTTATCGGTTTATATGATTTTTTGTCATTTGGAGGTTTTCCCGGTTTTGGGAAATTGAAGAGTTTATTATATATAAAAGTTTAATCAATGTTTTTTTTTTTGGCAATTTCTTAAGTATTTGTCCGATTATTAAATCATAGCCAGAGGTTTTATTATTTTTTAAGTTTTTTATCGCCTGGCAAAGTACGGTTAACGATACACTTTTTATTCTAAAGTTACTCGTATCAGATATCTTTGCCATACGAGTACCTCTAAGATCGTCTATCAATGTTTGTCCATCAAATTGCTTAAATGCTTTTTCTAGGTGTTCGGCAAAAAGATCCGCCTTTTCTTTGTCACTCTTTCCCCATTTGTCATTGTTTTTTTCTGATTGGTGGCGATTGCATTTGGGGTTTCATGGCTCTCTAGAGCGATTAATTTGTGCATTTTTCGGCTGTTAAGCCTGCAAGATAAGCAGAGGTCTCGCGGTTTTTTATATCTTGAAAAGTATATTATTTAAGTAGTTTGAATATGTTTTATGTTTGGGGCGAGCAGGTTTGTTGCCATATTTTGCGTGCTGTCCTCTTTCACGAACAAGTTCTTTTATTTCCGGTGGATAATTATCTTCGCTGCTTCTGGTTACTTTTCTCCTTAAGGGAGTATTTTTCCATGCGACATTCTGAATAGCTTCAATAAATTTACCAAGTTCTACCCCTATCTCGAGTGGCATTTAAGACAAGCACGAAATCCTCTTATATTTACTTGAAATTTCTTTGTAAGATGGGTTTCAGAGATCAAGCATACGCCAATGTTGTCGTTCCGCAAGAATACCTCCAGTTCGGTGATTTTTTGTTGGAGGCCGTTTGGTTCCATGTTAAAATTTTTAGTCACCGTTTCATATTCATTTGTGGGTTCTTTTATTGCGAGGTTTTAACTCAAGCTTGCTCAATTTATCAAAAATTACGTTTTTTTATTTTGGTTTGTTCCACAAGTTTCTCGAGAATTATAGAGAAAATTTGGGAGATTGGGTCTGCAGTAACACCGCTCTGTTTGTGTACTTGTGTTACGGCTTGAGCATATATTTGCGCTCCTGAAAATTCCTGCTTTTCCTTAATTTTTGACAGAGGGACTTTACTTTGTTTCCTTTTCGTCTTTACTTTTGTGGATTTAATTTCGTTCGTAACCTTTTCCTTAACGGTTTCACGTCTCTCTTTATACGGGTTTGCGCTCTGGCGTAAATGATTTTTAAATGTATCTCGCCTTTTTTGGAGCTCCTTTGCCACTTCGCAGCCTCGATAATTTGCTGGGTGCTTGCATTTGAGGTTCGCGAGGGCCTGCTTATTTAGGTCACACCTTTCTGATAAGTGGTTACTCGCAAATTTTACACATTTCGGTTCTTTTTGACAATATGACTGTGTGTGATTGAAGCCTTGACAGCGTTTGCACTGAGGTATAGATATTGAGCATAAAGAGTGGTCCATGCTTGACTAAGATTTCCTGGCCTTGTTCCGTTTTCTGCTTTATCTTTTTTAAGATGTTAACTGCGTCAATTTTCAAGCCTTTTGCTTTAAGATCATTTATAATGTCATCTTTGGTGCACGAGGTGTGGAGACCTCTTGCTATAACACGTAGTGGTCTTTCTGACTTATTTTTATAAGTATACCACTGGATCTTTCCGCGATTAGTTTTTTGGATATTGCTCGATAGCCGTCAGAGTCAACTAAGTTAATTTTTCAAGCATTATTTCGGAATGATGTTACTTTAAACTCCGATGACATCGTTCTTTTAAGAAGGCAATGAAATTTATTGAAGTCCGTAAAGCCGACGACGTTTATTGCAGGCGTTTATCTTGAGCTTGTTTCTGTTTCGACTTATTTTCTTTATCTTGTTTTCGTGGTTCAATTTCGGGTGAGGAGTCTTTTGTTGGGTTTTTCCTTTGAGATCTAATTTGTTTCACGTGCTAGCTCTTCTTCGTCCGTGTGATATTTGGGAGTAGTTGCACGGGGTGGGGTAGCTTCGCGTTCCTCTGGCGAAAGTGAGTTCTTTAGAGCCTTGTTTTCTTCTTTTAGTGAATCTACCTCTCTCTTAAGGTCTTGGTAGAGTAGATCCATTCTATTTAGCTTAACACAGAGTTCATTATTTTCCTCCTCAAAGCTTTTACATATTTCACTAAGTCCTGTTCCTCTTGCGCTTGAACTTCCGGCGGACTTATTTTTCCGCAGACATTCGGTATTGATGGTGGAGACGAAGTTACCCGTGATTTTTTTTTACAAAGGAGTTTATTAAATGCAACAATTGGCTCTCCCCAGAATCCATAGGGCCTACCTCCGAAGAGGGTGGATATTCCAGTGAACCGAGATAGCCATCTGGAGTTTACTCATTGCATATATTGTATAAATCTTATCCCCGGTATATGAAGGGTGGATTTTATCCGCCTCTTACGACAGGCATGCCTACCTCGGGGATATTCTAGCTGAAGTAACCTGTGCATATGTTTTCTTAGTCCCGGCTTTGGGACTTACGGTTTCATTTTCGCTTAAGGTGATATTTTCTTTAGCTTTTTTATTGATTATATTTATTTGGGCTTTCGCCTTTGGTCTTTAATTTTTTTTTTTTTGCTTTGTTTTTCTTTGTCGTTAGATGCGTAATTTTTTACAAGCTTTTGCATTTTCTTTTGCTTGTTATCGTTTGCCTGCTGCAACTCTCTTGCTACTATGCAGCCTCTGTAGTTGGCTGGGTACCTTTCATTACAGTTGGCGCATTTTGGGGGTGCCTTTTTCCCTTTATGTAGTCTTTTGTATGGTGGTCTCCTGCACATTTAACGCATTTCGGTTTAGAGTTACAGTATTTGTGTGTGTGACCAAATTTTTGACAATTTTTACAGCTTTGTTTGAAGTGATCATAAACATTGACAGCGGTACTTTGCTTTTGTACTTAAGAATATTAATAACTTCTAGGATTTTGAAGTTTTTCTGTTTTAGGTCAGTAGCTACGCTTTCAGATGTGCATGAGAAATGAATTTTTTTTTGCAGGTCGCTTATCGGTCTCGTCAAACGCAGCTATGCACTTTTTTTGATTAAGTAATTTGATCAAGTTTCTGTAGGATTCTTCATCTTCTACATTTATTTTGACGTCATTACTATTAATTAGAGCATTAATTTTATTTTCCTCCAGAATATTTAATAAGCCTTCGCACTTTGTTATACAGAGCATTATGATTGGAGGAGGTTTTATTGGCTTAAGTGGTTTAATTTTTTTGTTCTTGACCTTTTCTGGCGTTTTCAGGCTTATTTTTGGTGGTGAAAGCTCCGGAGACATAGTCATTTTTCCTTTTTTGTTTCTTTCCCTCCTACTAGAGGATGGCGATGTCTCTCTCTGTAATTCTTCTTCATCAAAGAAAATATGACTGTTTTGGTGACATATTCATTGCTATTGTTCACCTGTTCTTTCAACAACTGCAGCTCAAGTTTTAAGTTCAGTTTTTCACTGAGTTGCTTAAACTCATTTCTTTTAGACTTTTCTGTATTTAGACTCCTACACTGTATTACAAGTATCTTCCGTTGGTTGGGATGGTGGTGTTCTTATCACTTCACGGCTGTTTGTGAAAGGATCATCTTCAAGCAATAAATGGTTCCCCCCAGAATGCATGGAAGCGAGCTCCGAAGAGATTGGATTTACCAGATCACTTGGCATACCACCTGGGGTAGTTATATTATTCGTTTTGTTCATTGCATGTTTGTTTTTTTTTAACCCTTCGGGTAGGGGAGAGAATATACCCGAGGTAGGCATGCCTGTCGTAAGAGGCGACTAAAATCCAATCTCCTTATACCGAGCATATAGTGTATACAAAATATGCAATGAACAAAACGAAAAGATATATTACCCCAGGTGGCAGTCCAGCTTTACTGGAAAATCCACCCTCTTCGGAGGTCGGCTCTACGGATTCGGGGGAGAGCCCCTTATTGCAATCCAATGACCCTTTTTTCAAAAAGTTCAAAGGGTACCTCGATCTCCTCCACCAAGATCGAATAACTCCGGGAAAAGAAGTCCACCGGAAGCGCCAGCGCGCGAAATTCAGGACTCAGTGAAATATAACAGCTTTGAGGAAGGAAATAAAATACTCCGAAGGAAGCTTAACGAAATGGATCTACTCTATCAAGAGCTCAAGCAAGAAATAGACTTATTAAAAGAAGAAAATAAGGTCCTAAAGAGCTCACGAATAGAGGAAGAACGCGAATATACTCCAGCACGCTTAGCTAGTCGGGAATATCACACCGACGAAGAAGAGCTAGCACGCGAAACGTGTCGCGTCACAAAGAAGAGACCTAGTAAAAAACGGAGAGCCGGCTCTTCACCCGAAGTCGAATCCCTAAAAGAGAAAGAGAAAGAGAAAGAGAAAGAAGAGCACAAAAAAACGCAAGAAAAGCAACCTCGAGCGCAATCTCGACCACCCCCACCAATTAACATCGTCGGGTTAACGGAATTTAATAAGTCACGTCTTTGAGGGACAATGCGTTGCAAATTAACGTCGATGAATACGAATACTACCAAGCAGTGTCCCAAAAGTTAAATACCGAAAAAATTGAGTGGTATACTTTCGAAATCAAGTCAGAAAGGCCACATCATGTTGTTGCAATGGGACTCCACCCATGCACCAAAGAAGAGATTATGACTGACCTTCAAGACAAAGGCTTTAAAATTCTTGATGCCGTTAATATCATCAAAAAGGAGAAGCAACAAACGGAAATAGATAAAGACATCTTGGTAAGGCGTGGACTTCCGCTTTTTATGCTTACCTTCGATAAGTCCTACAATATCGACGATATCTACCGAATTAGGACCATACTAAATATCGTTGTCAAAATCGAGCCAATGCGTAGAAATATAAGAATGATTCCGCAGTGCAAACGTTACCAAGGATTCAATCATAAGCAAACGTACTGCAAAAAAGAACCGCGATGTGTGAAATGCGCTGGAAATCACCTCTCCCAAGTTTGTGGAGTAAACAAACAAACCTCCGCAACCTGTGCTAATTGTAAGGGAAAGCATCCGGCAAATTATAGAGGCTGTGAAGTAGCTAAAGAGTTACAAAAACGAAGAGATGCGCTCCTTAAGCCCCTAAATGCAAAATCAAAACTAAGCAAACTAAGCCAAAGCGTAAGGTTGCGGAGGAGAAAGAATGCAAAATCAAACTACCGGGCTCAGAGCGGAAAAAGGTGAGGGAAAGAATGAAGAAAGAAAAGCCCTCGACCTCTGTTCCTAAAAGAAACGGTGCAGAAAAGTTACCATTGGAAAAGCGACCGGGTAATGACTTTCGAGTGCAGACTTACGCTCAGGCCGCGGCATCCGAAATACCAAAAAATATTGAAATTTCGAGGGACCCTGTTTCTCATGTTTTTTTTCAGTTATTCTAGAGAAACTTGAAGAACAAAGCAAAATAAATAAAATTATTCTCGATAGGCTGGTTAAGCTCGAAATTAATTCAGGGAAAACGTGTACTCCAACTAGAATATGAATGAAAAACGAATGTTAGAAATATGTACTTGGAATGCAAACGGACTTTTGCAAAACTTGACGAATTGGAAATATTCTTGCGTGAAAAAGATATCGATATTTGCCTGATTTCCGAAACCCATGTAAAAAGCGAATCGCATTTAAAAATAAAAGGCTGTAATAATTACCACGCTTGTCACCTTTCGGGAAAAGCGAGAGGCGGGTCATCATTGTTTATTAAAGACTGCATCGAACAATCCGAAGACCTAAAGATCGAGCTTGAAACTTTGCAACTGTGCACGATTCGAGTAAAAAATATTCAGCGTACTCTTAAAATCTCATCTATCTACTGCCCACAGCGTTCCGCGCTTGAAAAAAGTGATTTTACTAATTTGTTTAAATTGCTGAAACCTAATTTCATTATTGTATACGAAACATACATTCTGGGGCTCAAGACACAGCTCGCAAAAAGGTAGAATGCTCTATGAGGCAGGTATGGAGTACAGTTGTGATTTCCATTCGACGGGTAAACCGACCTACTGGCCAACTGATACTTCGAAAATACCTGACCTGATCGACTTTTTCGTCGTGAAAGGCATTTCTACCAACCACATTAAAGTTGAAGAGAGCTGTGATCTGTCGTCTGACCATTCCCCAGTTGTTTTGACATTGAGCGAAAAACTAGTCTATACCCTAGAGCCAGCGAGATTAACCGGTAGAACAACTAACTGGGAAGGCTTTAGAAACGAAATCGAAGATAATGTTGAACTGAGCGTTCCACTTGCGACACCCTATGAACTTGAGGTTGAAGTTGATCGCTTCGTTGAGATCGTGCAGCTCTCCGCTTGGAATATACTTCCAATCCAAGGAAACTCCAGACAAATACGGTCTACGATATCCTACGGAAATAAAAGAATTGGTCAAGGAAAAAAGAAAAGCGCGTAAGAAATGGCAACAGAGTCGTGCACACTTGAATCACCTGTGCAATTCGTTGAAGAAGACTATAAAGGATTTCAAGAATAGTGCCATAGGCTCTTATCTTGAAAGTTTAACAGCGAAAAAAGATTCTAATTATTCAGTTTGGAAAGCTGTAAAAGGCACCAAAAGGCCCAAGGTCCCCGCGCCGCCAATTAAATTAAATCACAATGAATGGGCAAGGGAAGATAAAGAAAAAGCGGACGTTTTTGCGGCCCATTTAAACCGTACGATGGTCAAGTGTCTTACAACAATATCAATAGGCCGGATTTACCATCTGACGATTTAGCACTTACAAGTGCAATGCTAAGGGAACTCAAACATGAGATCGGGAATCTAAAACCTAAAAAAGCTCCTGGTTATGACTTGATCGGAGAAATTCTCAAAGCCTTACCTAGAAAAGCATTGATTAAGCTTCTTCATATCGTAAATGCTGCTCTCAGATTAAAACAGGTGCCTAACCAATGGAAAGTTGCGGAAGTTATAATGGTTTTAAAACCAGGAAAGCCGCCAAATGAGGTAAAATCTTATAGACCAATTTCACTTCCAGTTATATCCAAAATTTTCGAGAGGATATTACTAAGGTGTCTCCAACCGATTAGAGAAGGAAATAATCTTATCCCTGACCACCAGTTTGGGTTCAGAAGTAAGCATTCGACGACTGACCAGGTGCATAGAATTACTGACGTAATCGAGAAAGCACTTGAAGAGAAAAAAGATATGCTCAAGCGTATTTCTTGACGTCTCGCAAGCCTTTGATAAGGTGTGGCATGATGGCTTGAATTGTAAATTACGACAAGTTTTCCCTGTATGCCTTTACGACATTCTAGAATCATATCTCGGGAATAGACTCTTCTATGTTAGACATGGAAATGAATACTCGGAGCTCAAAGAAATTTCGGCCGGTGTGCCGCAAGGAAGCGTTCTTGGGCCACTTCTCTATCTATTATATACTCGAGATATACCGAAAGAAGATGGCACTATCCTGGCTACGTTTGCCGATGACACCGCTATCCTAGCCGTAGATAAACCAATCGAAAAAACGACTGCAAAACTGCAAAAGGCACTGAATAAAGTAAATGAATGGACGAGGGACTGGCGGATCGCCCTCAACGAATCTAAATCTGTTCACGTGAATTTCACTTATAAGAAAACTAATGTCTTGCCAATTTTCCTAAACTTGACCCGAATACCTTTTGCAAACGAGGCCAAATACCTTGGAATGACACTCGACGCAAAACTGAAATGGAATTCGCACGTTAAAATAAAACGTAAAGAACTCGAAATCAAATATAGAGAAATGAACTGGTTGCTCGGAAAACACTCCCAGCTCAGTATTGAGAACAAACTGCTTTTATACAAGCAAGTGCTAAAGCCGGTGTGGACTTACGGTATACAAGTTTGGGGCTGTACAAAGAAAACAAACGCCAATATTGTACAAATTTTTCAAAATAAAGTGCTAAGAGAAGTTGTCCACGCACCGTGGTATACGAGAAACGATGATATCCAGAGGTATCTCGGAATTCCGACAATCGAAGCTTCGCGAAAAAGCATAAAAACCGACTAATCGGACATGTCAACAATACAATCATACTAATTCTGGATGAAAGCAATTTATTGCGCCGACTACAAAGGACGAAACCTTTCGACTTGGCGAGATAGGAATCATCCTATCTCATCATTTGGACACACCTTATATACCTTATATTATTTCAGGGCACGGGCGTTTAGGAAAAGAGGGAAGAGGAACAAAGGAGAAACCTGTGCACGTTGGCTTCAAATGTTTGAAACTTGTAGTGATGGGGAAATGCAGAGTCTGGTAGATCATTCCACATTCGTGTCGTTCGGCTTATAAACAAATCCCTATATCTGACAGTACGACCGAAGTTGAGCTTAAGAGTGAACTGGTGTGCATTCGAAGCATGGCGTGTATTGCGGGTGAAATTTTGAAGGGGAGGAATGCAACTGGAGCATTTTTTTTAGAAAAAACGATAAAACAGGGAGAGACATTTCTTCGATGTTCAAGTGAATGTATAGAATTCATGATGTCTCTATCACCTACAAGTTTTAACGCGCGATTTTGTACCCTATCAAGAATATGCAAAACGGTCTTGGGTGCAGCAGACCAGATATGGGCGTTATATTCTAGCTTAGGGCGGATAAATGCCTTATAAATTGAGGCCAGATCAGACGGGGTCCTTTGTGTCGTCTTTGTTCTCCTATGTCAACGTACCCCACTTAGTTGATACCGGTAAGTTATTTCGCCGGTATATCTTGCGGTGCAACTGTCCGAAAAATCTGGACTCCTTTGTGTGCTTTTGTTACAGGGTTACGGGGGGGCTTTTTCACTTACATAAACACTTCTTCTCTATGGCTTAGTGTCCACTTTTAATGTTCTTTTTTGTTTTAAATCCCATGATTTCGTTAAGAAATATCACGCACTCGCATTGTCTTTGTTTTGATACTTATCCACTAACTTGGTTATTGTTAGATGCTGTCACGCACTCGCGTTATCTTCGGTTGATACGCACTAACTTGGTTACGTTAGACGCTTTGAAATAGTCGCGCACAATGTTACACGCACTATGTTAAATATTACAAGCGCTAACTTTCTTATCGTTAGTTATACTGATTCACGGTTTAGACTTAGAGCACTGCAAAATAAGCAGTCCCTGCTTGGGAGCCAATTATAGAAATATGCTACGTTTTTTTAAAAAAAAAATATTTTATCAGATCTGTTCTTTATTGAACTCAAAATTAAGACTAAATTCCCTACATTACTTTACATACATTTATTGATTGATTTGGCTTATGTCATCAGAGATGGAATGCAAATCTTCAGATGTTCTGTCGCAATTGCTTCCAAGAATTTTGCCTGGACGAAAATTGGGTCGTGTGAACGACTGGCTGGTGCGATTCTGGTAATTGATCTATTTCATGTTAATTTATACAAGCAAATGGAAATCATGTAATCCAGTTGATTAGAAACCAAACCACAGTAATTGACTCAACGATAACTATGTTTAAGGAAGAAGAGTCATCAACTCAGAAACAACTTAAGCTATTAACAATTTAATGTATTAAACCGATTAAGCAATGAAGTAGACAAATACAACACTTACAAAATGTTTACTTCCACTGCTCTAAATTCAATACTGATAATGAGAAATTATCAAAACATGCGGAATATTTTACTAAACGTCGTGTTGTCAAAACACAGTGTCAAAATATATCCACTCATATTATAACAATGAAGAGTTTAAGTGTATTAGGTACCACCAGTACCTACTGCACAACGGACATTTTGGCTGCATAATTCCATCGTCGTATTTACTAGTCAATCTCTAAAGAAATTACTTTTATCCAGCATCCAATATATGTATATGTATATTTGGCGCTGCCGTTAGCTCTTGTGAAATGAGCATATTACAACAGTTGTCGGATTGGTGTATCGCATCATTCCAGCAAACTCATATTGGATAAAGTTGCAAGACTTAAATATATGGATCTTTAGTATACCAAACGAGACCATCATAAACATCATCAGTGACTTCAATTCAATGCCAACCACTTTAAAGGGTATTGGTATTCTAAAACTGCGGTGGAATTGCATGCTTCATGACCAAACGATGATAGTTATTGGAAGACAAACAATAACTAGCAGGATCACCTCTTTATTCCTTCCATGACACATCCTCTCCGAGCAGTTCACTATGCTTAACTACAAGGAAGAAAAAATGTCATCTCTAAAAACAGATATCTCCTTAGAGATTTCAAAGGTGGAACATGCAGTTGAGTTACAGAGAAGTCAGAAGCACATTCTGAAGAAAATCCGAATTCACAGAATCCTCCAGTACGCATTTCTTGCATCAACAGGATTCTTGGTACTAATCGTTACCGTTGCTGTTATCTTGCTATGGGGGAACAGAAGCCAACCACTTACGATATCTAAGCCTAAGATCACGGAGAAGACCAAAAGCCAGACTTCCTTTGGTGATACCGATTTTTGCGTCACTTCAATTTGCATATCATGATGATATCAGACAGTTTTTCATATATTTCTAATTTTTAAATAATCTTCCCAGTCAGTCAGCTCATTTGCATTTTTAAATTTCAGCAATATGACACTTTAGGTATTGTGCATTATGTTTTTTTTAGATTTGTTCGTATATTTGTAAAGTTAGCATATTTTTAGTATATAAGACGACTGAGTAAAATAAAATAAAATTTGAGTTTATATTAAACCTTCAGACAAGTGAGTTGTCAATTTGGACTTTCCCCACCAGTGTTAAGGGGTATTAGAAATTAAACGCTCACTCTAACAGGTATTCTATTAGAAGTTGAATTGTACATTATTGAAAAATATTTTTACAGATATTTCCTGATTAACTTAGCTAGGTATAAGTGCTGCCAGCCACTAACAAAAATATAACGCAGCAAAAAGTCGAACAGAGCAGCAGTAGTTAAATTTATAAGAACCAAATATGACAGGGTTAAGCTAGTGTTATAATTTAACGAAAAGTTCGCTGTAGTTTTATTCTAAACCCGCTATGTACACTACAATTAATGAAAAAAAAGTCTGCATAAGGGAAATTTGTGAAGTTATATGGTGCTTACTTACATTTATAAAATATTTTTTGAAATTATAAAATCAAACAAACCGTTTATAATAATAAATCGCATATAAGTATAAAATATTAAGTCCATAATCATTTCAACTTGAAGCCACAAATCTGAACTCTGCAAAAAAAATAAAGCGCATGAAGATTTTGCACAAGTCAGACTTATAACTGTTTGTAGTTTTTCTGTTTGTAGTTACTTACTTTTCGGCAGACTTCTGTGCAAACAAAATTGAAATGGGTATATCCTAACTATTTAATTAAAATTATATTTGTAGGTGATTCGTAACAAACACTAATGTACATGATAGACACTCGTATATATGTATGTTAGAAATGAAAATTTAAAAAATTGTCATTCATCAACCTCGTTCAATTCCAAACCCAAATTTTATTGTTTTAGGTTCGTCCCATAAAGGTATTTTACTGGCGCAAATATTTAATGAAATGTGAAATAGGGTGTATCTACTTTAACTTGTCGGTGAACAAAACTGATTAGCTTAGTAATTTCTGATGACTTCCATCACAATGTGATTTTTGAGTGTAAAATATACCCACAATACTCACATCAGGCTTGTACATTCACTAAACATTCAAATGCGAAATGTCAAAATAAATTCTCAACAAACCAAAAAAAATTAAATACAACAATATAATCGACATACATTTAAAATTTTATTGTTTTTTTTTCGATAATTTGTGAAAAACAATTTTTTCTTTATGTATCACGAGATAATGCAAAAATGCAATGCAAAAACCGAGATAATATTAAACACCCAATCCAACCGTCTGATGAG
The DNA here is from genome assembly GCA_963082735.1 of Pocota personata. Lineage (NCBI taxonomy): Eukaryota > Metazoa > Arthropoda > Insecta > Diptera > Syrphidae > Pocota > Pocota personata. The sequence goes on from CAUJBT010000175.1 coordinate 32,691, forward strand.
GTACTCATTATAAAATTTGTTTGATGAAAATTGAATGATCGCTGTGGGTCAAGTGTACCTAATTGTAGTGCTGAGAGATTTCTAATTGAATGATGACAGCGATTAGTCGGAGTTGATATATATGTTTTTTTGTTGTGGGAAGTTTCAAATATTCAAATCAGCCGTCTAAATAAAGTACCCAAAATGCGAATGAAATCGCTCTTATTTGAAGTTTCCATTTTTCCCCACATTTACTTAAACTAGCTTGTGTCTATTAAGGTTGGGCTTTTTCTTTTTCAATCAATGCTTGGATTTGCTTCTCTGCACGACTGTTGAGTATAGAGGTCAAAATTTGTAAACGGTCTTAATTGAGTGTACTGAATATAATGCTAAATGTTCTCTAAGTCTCCCTGTTCGCGTCACTGTTTTCCATATGCAAGATGGATATTTCTGCATAAATGTTTATTTTATTTAACTCCCTCTAGATGCCCGCAAGTGACATACGAGTATAAAGCTCAAATTTGTATACTTTTAGTATGAACCACGAGAAAGAACTTAATGTAGCACTTTTTTCAAAATACAGAATTTAATTGAGCAATAAATAGATAGTTCAGGATTAGGAATTAGGAAACAAACAGAGTTAGGGCTGACTACTATCCATCTTATATAATCAGAATGTCAATCCACACAGGGGCCTATAATAATACAACAAATCTCAATGCAACCGAAGACCACTTGGTCAGAGGAGCACTCTTTTTCTGACAACTTCTCCTGCTGTTTGTTTTCCAGAACTTTAACCACACCACCAACGTCACTAATACATGGGGTGGCCGCGGTGTAGTTGTAACATCAACGCTTGTACACGGTTCTAATCCTGATGTCTAGAATCAGCTATTTATATCACATGAAATAAATAAAAAAAGCCGATCAATTGCGAAGCTCATGTCAACTCTACTGCGAAGGCATAACAATGGCGGGGGGGTGGTCATATGGCTGAAAATGCAACTTGACTGTGATGATGACATCAGGAGGACGGAACAGAATTTTATGAATCATTAACAACGACAATAACATCAAAACAAAAATGCTCAGTTATCTGGATGCCAGCCTTATAGTTTACTGAAACTTAATACTACCTGAGTTTCAAATCCACTATACTAATCTCTCTTTCTCTCTCTACGCCAGTGCCCTGAAATAATTTAAGGATATTCATATCCCCTTTGACGCGCGCAAATTATAAAAAAAGAACATATGACAATAGGAGGGATATCTACAGCGGATACCACATTCAGTAATGAATTTGTAAAGGCTATCCTTTCCTAATAATTCTCAAATGCATCCATGAGCAAATTTTGATTTTTAATTACGTATACCTCACCGTTTTTTTTTTATATATATATGTATGTAGGAACTATGATTTTTTATTATTATACGTGAAGTTACAATAAATGAATTAATAGACTACAATAAGAACCGCCGCAACACTTTTCAGACCACCGACCGCACCGAAAGATAAAAAAGAACTATCATCTATTCGTTCCATCACTTCGCCAATTTCTCGCCTCATCACAGCGACCAGACTTCGGACTGACTCAGCAGCACGTACCAGGCCACGCCTTGGCAATCCACGAACGAACAGTATCAGCTTCCTCCAGTTTTCTATTTCCTTTGAATCGCTGCATGTCACTTCTGTTGCAATACGTCTGGAAAGATTTACATGTTAACAAATGAAAATATGATATACACTAATCTTATCTTTTCTACATATATGTAGATTTATATTTATATTTTTTATTATATATGTATTCGAGTAATGCCTTTAAAAGATATATAGGCATATTATTTGATTTTATTAATCATACAGTTGGATAATTAAATTGAAATTCATCAATGAATGAAGTATTCATATACATATGCATTAAACGATTTTCCAATTAACACTCCCGCAAGCGCCAATCTTCCAAAAACGCTTAACTAGGTAGTGTGGTCCCGGGCCAGCTTTGGCCTTTATTATTTTTGGCAGAGGCTACAATTAAAGCAATTTTCAAAAAGTATCCATGCTTAATAGATTTATGTGTATTATACTGTATAGCATTCCTATTAATCGATATGAGCTCATGTAGTACTAAAATGGAAACAATTTGAATAACTATTCTCACATGTTACCTCCTTATGATTATTGAGAACAAAAACTTTAAAGCTGACGATAGACGATATTTCATAAAAGTGATCACACAATTTTCTGTTTAGTATGCTACAATCTACTAAATGTGTATACGCAAAAATCCGCAGGTTTTAAAGAAAATAACCCCAAAATGTAAACGTTGTAGTATCTATATGGATGAATTGTATAACAAGTCAATAACTACATACTTAGTTAACCTTCTTTCGTTTTCAAAATTTGAGTATTTTGGCATCCAATCCAATCTTTTTGTTCAAATATCTCTTAATATAGCTGTATAAATATCACATTCTTGTGTTACTCTTTTGAATATACGTAGAACTATTGAAGTAAAACTTATTTTCAGTACTAGCAATTGAATTAGGGTTCATACACATTTCTAGTAGCTTATTTCCAAATCGTTTTTGCGGCTCAGTTTATCCTAAATATGGGTACGTGCCTAAGGCCACCAATGGAACATACAGATTCGTACTACTCGTATTTTTCACGCAAATAGAAAGGACCTGCTGAAGGGCTCAACTGTTTTTTATATCTTGCATATCATTACTCTAATTAAAAAACACCACTACCTGATTTTAACAAAGTTTTTGACCAAATTATTCATAGGCTGATTATATTTTTAAAAGAAAGTAATTTATTTTTAGTGTGACGTCATTAAAAGTACTCATTAGCTTTTCTTTAATGCTACCTATTGTATATTAACATTGAACTGAAGGCTCCCCTATTTTTTTTTTTAATTTTATTTATTTATTGAAGCTTAGTACAAGCCTTAACTTAGAAAATAACTTAACCTATTTTTTTTTTTTTTTGGTATGCCTATTGACCGGGCCCTAGGGCCCACACAATTATTCTTAAACTAAAACTTAAAACTAACATTTAAGAGAAGGGAAGTATGGGAGTTGTGGAGGTATAGAGAGAATTTGTAATAGAGGATATACTGGAATGAAAATGAAGTGTGTTTTGTGCATTGTTGGCCAGACGCAACATTCTGGAGATAGGTTCGAAATGACCGTAGTTGGTGCGGTGGAGAGGGAGACGAAAGAGCGGTACGGATCTAAGTTTGCGTGGGTTAGTCTGTAGTGAAATCATTTCTAGTAGTGCGGGAGAATCGATCATGCCAGTTAATAATTGATGTACGAAGAGTATGTCAGCTACCTCGCGACGTTTTATAAGAGTCTGCATGGGAGACCACGTAAGGCAAAACGGATAAACCTTTGCTGCACGGTTTCGATTCTAAGGGAGTGGGTGTCGTGAAATGGTGACCAAACTTGGCTAGCATATTCAAGGAGGGGTCTAACAAAGGTGATGTAAAGAGACTTTGTAACATAAGGGTTCGAGAATTCTTTAGACCACCGTTTTGTGAAACCGAGAGAAGAGCCTTGTGAATAATTTGATCAATGTGGGAACGGAAGTTTAGCTCCCTGTCACAAATAATACCCAGATCGCGTATAGAGGAGACTGAGGGGACAGGCTCGTTGCAAAAGTAATAGGTTCTGAAGGGTGGGGAAAGTCGCTTACGAGAGAACGTTATGGATTGACATTTGCCGACGTTAAGTTCTAAGAAGTTTTTGTCGCACCATATGTAGAATGAATTAAGATCGTTTTGAAGTAAAAGTAATGATTTTCATGTCATCTGCGTAAATAGACTGATCTGAGTCTTTTATGATGTGATCAACATCGTTTATTGTTAAGACAAAAATCAGTGGACCAAGGTGACTGCCTTGAGGAACACCTGAAGTGGCGTTAATGGGATCAGAGAATGAAAAACTAAAGAGAACCCTGTACTGGCGTTGCTCTAGGTACGATTTCAACCATGAGATGAAAAAGGGGGGAAACCCGATGGCTTTAAGTTTAAGGTAAATAGTTTGGTGACATATTTTATCAAACGCCTTCCTGTAGTCGGTCGTAATGACATCCACTTCCTTACCTTTCTCTAATGCTTGCAGTGTTTTAGAAACGAATTAGTCGTTGTGGACCTACCCCTTAAGTAACCGTGCTGTGTGGAGAAAAGATGGATTTGCAGTGAATATAAAGTGAGTCATAGACAATGCTTTCAAAAAACTTAGGTATAGAAGAGAGTTTGGCTATGGGTCGGTAGTTTGATATGTCATTTTTACTGCCTTTTTTATGGATAGGGAAAATAAAGGAGTACTTCCATAATTTATTGAAAACAGCTTGAGAGAGTGAGAGTCGAAAGAGAGTTGTAAGGGGCTGACATAAAACATTTACACATTTTTTAGAAATATGACGGACAGACCATCAGGGCCTGAGGAAAAGTCATCCTTAATTAATCTTTTCGCATACCATATCAGTCCTTATGTCAACTGAGACAAGGGAGGTTTGTGGGCAGTTGTACAGGTAGCTGAAATAGTCAAGATCCGGTTCGTAAACGTGGTCAGAATTCGATTGACTGAAGAAGGTTGCAAAGAGGTTGGCGATTGTTTTAGGGTCAGCAGATGATGTATTGAATAATTTTAGAGTGGATGGGAAGTCATCGGACCTTTTTTTAACGTTTATAAATTGGTAAAAATGCCTAGGATCTGTGATTAGGCTTAATTGCATTCTGTCGAGATATTCGAGATAGAAGGTTTCGAAGCGGGAATAAGCTTGCTGGCAGAATGAAAAATCTGAGGCCGATCTCAGGTAAGTTTTCCATAATTTGTTTCTGATATTGCGAAGAGTACGTAATCCATTAGGAGGAGATGACGAATAGTTTTTTCGCGGCAAATATGGAACAGATTGGAGAAGGCAGTCAATGATTGCTGTGTAGAAGAATTCGAGAGCGATATCAATGGGGGTGTTATTCTTCAGAAAGAGGCCGAAGTTTAAGTTATTGACTAGGTTTTTAAGGTTAGCGAAGTCAGCTTACGGAAGTCAAAAGAAAGAGAGTTCTCTAAATCAACGCTAATGTTGCCATGTTCATACGAAAAGGTAAGAGCGAGAGGGGGGTGATAATGGTCTAGGGTGGAGAGAAGATGGTTACTCGCGGTAACCAGGGGCATTGGATGAGAAAATTAGATCTTGCTGCCTGCCGAGGTTGTTGGTGATACCACTAATCTGAAAAAGGCCAGAGTCGAAAAGACGATCAGTAAGGATGGTTTCCTTTTCTGAAGAGGAATTAGTTGTTATGAAGGATGATTCGGCCTCCGAAGGAGCCTATTGCAAAAAGGTAAGGTTAAAGTCACCAACAATTATAAAATCGTCGTCGGGATCTGCGGCATCAAACGTATCAACTGCATCAACAGCCAGCTGGTATGCTTGGGTGGGTTGAGAAGGGCGAATATAACAGCAGATAATGTATACGCTTAGTTTGGATACAGTTATTTTAGCACATACGAATTCGAATGAAGTGGCGTTTGAGATTTTAACGAGAGTTGTATCAAGACGATTATGAATGGCTAGTAGAACACCGCGGCCGAAGACGAGGTCGTCATTAATCTGGCCATCAGCGCGAAAGACTTCGAAATCGGAGTGAATAATTCACAGTTCAGAAAATTGGGACAATAGTTGGTTTCTGTTAGGGCAAAAATGTCGTAAGGAAGTGTTTGTGAGCTAAGATGCACCATCGAGGATTTGGTGCGAGGTCCTCTAACATTCTGGTAGTAAAGGGAAAGGAACTGCGGAGCAATTCCGGCTGAATTAGATGGAACGACTGGACGGGAGTTAGGGACGAAAATAATTATTAAAGTTGCTGCGGGTCTTATTGAGATACGAGAGACGTTTGGAGCCAATATGAGAAGCAAAGGTCGAAAGGTCCTTATCCACAGTGGAAGAGGAAATATTAAGACTCTCATGAAAACGGGTGTAGATTTTTCCCAGGGCCACAGGATCTATTGGGAGGCCCTCTTTTTGAATCGAAACCATGACATTCGTCTTTGTTTTGCCGTCGATGCACACGGAGTCGGGCTTGTCATATAAATAAGGAGCTAAGGTAAAGGCGAACATTTTCAAAAAGCCGGTGATCACGTAGTCTTGACATAATATAGCGGCCATCGAGGTCATTAATTGTTGACGTGGGGTCGGCTAATTCGGACGTGAGTTTAACGGTGGGAGGAAACAGTGGATCAAAAATAGGGGTGCTGCGGTAGGTGACGAGTCGACAGAAGAGGGTGCAGAGAAGACGATAGAATTGTTAGGAGAGACCGTGGACGAAGAAGGGGCACGAGTGCTAGGATAGGCTATATGAGAAGAGTTTGCGGATCTACTGAGGGTGGAAGAGAATGGGGGAGGATTGAGAGTGTGGGAATGAATGAAATTCGGGTAATTAGCAGAGACTGGTCTAATAGAAGGTGGGGTTTTGGATGTAGAAGGAGCAGAGACGGGCGTCAGATTAAATGAGACGCGGTTACGTTGAAGAGTTGTGGACCTGGGAAAAGTTGAGGAAGGGAGAAAAGTCTTTAACGGGTTAGTAAAAATATTGGTGATTTTGTTGCGGAAAGGAGAAGGCGGGCGAAGCAGAGGGGTGAAATTGGGGAGAATTCTCCTTTTGAAGCTCCAATTGAGGTCTGGTCTAGGTTGAAGAAGGGAGTGAGAAGAATTAGAACTAAGTTTACGTTTAGGCCTATTATTAAAATTAGATTTACGGTTAAACTTAATGTTGTCAGCTTCCAGGACCTTGGAATTAACTCTTCTCATACTTATTTTATCCAGGTGAAAAACATTACCAGATGGGTTGAAGAAAAGCCATCCGTATTTCTTGGGAATTTTGAGGCTGAAAGAGCTGGATTTCTTGGCATTTGATGGGGTGATTTTCATACAGTCTTTGATGGTGATGGTGAACTTTCGTTGAAAGAATTGTGTCATTCAGACGGTATCTGCTAGCCGAGGAGCTCCATTAATTATGAAATCAATGTAATCATCGGATTCGCATTTGTTGCCGATTCTGAGTTTGTCAAGCCTTTGATTCCATTCGGAGAGGGTCCATGTTGTTCCGTGACGCACAATTGTGTGTGGGGGTTGCGTAGCAGGTTGCAGAGCAAATCGTGGAGCGAGTTGTGGAGCAGATCGCAGAGCAGGTGGTGGACAAGCTTCGGTTTCCAAGAGGAGGTTATTTTGTGGTGAAGATGGAGGAGAAGAAAGTGGTTCTAGCGAGGTGGTGGACGCAGATTCTAACATCTCGGCGAGAATCGAAGTATTATATACAGAACTGGAGTGCGGCGGAGGAATGTTGTCAATTTTGTTAGACGTAATTTTAATTTCTTCAGCAATGTCGTACATCATGACTCGGGAAGCAGCGACTTCATTGCCTACGTCATGCATTATACGCGCTAAATAGATCAGAACGAAGGGATTTAAGCAAGTTATTGAATGATGGTGAATGGTATTCTAACGAAGACCGAACGCAAGACTTAATGTTGTCGTTTATTAAGGGCAGGCGGGAGTCAAGGGCAGATAACAAGTCATTTTTAAGTGATAAAAGACTGGGGTTCGCAGAATCACTTGGGGGATTTTTAAGTACATCAGCGATACTTGTAAGCTGCTTGTCTATGCTTTTTAATTTAGGTTTGAGAAGATTTGTAGAATGGTCTGTAAAATTGCTCAATTCGTCAAAACATTTATTGAGCTCGTCAAACTTAGATAACTGGCCAAGCTATTTTTTATAACAGAATTTATTGTCCGACGTTAATGAGGCAATGGAGTCACTAATACAATTAATGGCATGCATAAGATGGGATAGGGGAATGAATTTACATTCGTCGGAGAAAAACAAAAAAGTTATTGGAGAACTCTTTGAGGTAACCGACAGCACGTTTGCTCAGTCCAACATACGTAGGGTGGAAAGAATTACCGCAAAGACCATTGCACTCCACTAAATCCGCGTTGGTATCGTTACACGAACAATTCGAGTACCCACAGAGCTTCGACATTGTTTAAGGTTTGGGGTAGGTCAGCGAAGAAAAGAAAATTTAGGGTGAACACAGTTTATTGAGCACAAAACACAGAGCGCGATTAAAAGTTCGCAAAATGGATGAATGGAGGGTGAATGTAGTTTGTTGGCACAATGGCATAGTGCGCGATTGCAGAGTTAAACAAAACTGGGCGGAGGCAAAGTGACATAAATTCGCGGAAGCAATATGAAGCTAGCGAAATAAAGTTAATAACCGAAAATTGCAACATGAACTGCTTAAGAAAAAACTTAAGCAGAGAGTTTTGCTTGCAAGGGGAAACACTAAGAAGAAAGAGCGAATGTTCCAAAATCATATTGAGAAGGGTGACAACTTTACCGACCATTTGCGGGGTACTAAAATAAATAATATAACCGGCCCAAACCAACGACACGTCCATTCGACGAAATAAAAGGCACAGTAATGAGAGCTATGAAAAGTTAATTTGAACACATCACAAACACTCTCGCTAATAAAAAAGGATTAACGCTCTTTTAAATATGATTGCGGACTTCAGCGATGAATAGAGTCATATTTAGAGGTCTTAAGATCATATCTCTGAATGTGAATTCTATCATCATGAACAGTAGGGAGTCTAATTTATTATGCCTTTTTGCGCATCACAGTTCTTTTTCGTGAAATAAAACTGAACAAACACCATAATATTAGCTTCGCTGACAACTATCTTTACATGAATTACAGAGCTAATGCCACATAAGGCGGAGGCACTACCACTTCGATATATAAAGTTTTAGCTGTATAGAAGCGACATTTCAAGACATTATTAGCGTGTATTCGGAAAATTACGGCATTAAGAGTTTCTCAGATGAATTTACTCGGATTTTCCAAATTTTAAGGTTAAATGATTTATGAGACTTAAACGCGAAACACGCTAGTTGGTTAAATATGAGTAATAATATTCGCAGCACATTTATTAGAATATTCATTTATGATAACTAGCTCCTCTTCAAGTTTAAATTTTGTTCACCCATTACCCTATTTTTTTTTTTCAGATGGAATTCATATCTAGATGTCGGCTTTATTGATACTCATATTGAAGTAAGCCACCGAGAAAATACAATACCATTCCTGCCATATGATAGCGATCATAAATACTCGTAATGTGATTTCATTTTTGATTTGATTAATAAGGACGGGCTATATAATTACAATTTAATTAAAACTAATTGAAGCCGTTTCAAAAAAGTTGCTGAGATCTAATGTAGGTAATGTAAGTAGTTTCAGGATTCCTAAATTCCTACCGAATGAAAATAAAAATATAAAAGCTTTCTTTTAACTAGAGTGAATAATTTCTAACGAAATTTTAATTTTGTTCATTATACGGAACAACAGTTTTACAACTCTCTAAATGATTTTTGAAAGAAGTAGTTCTTCGCGATTAAAAATATAAATTCTAGATCCATGCTTCAGATTAATCGGATTTTTCGACCAAAGGGCAAAGCCTCAATTTCTGTGCCAAAAGTACGAATAGACCGAGCAGTTTTCTTTCTAATGTCAGCAGTGTCTTTGAAATCTTGATTACCAAAACAATTTTGCACACATATGTGCGATGTTACCACTCAACAGTTTATGCAATGACAAAACTAGTTGCCGATGTTCTTTTTTTGTTATAGTTTGCGCGCGCCAAAAGAGGATATGGATACTCTTATACTATGTATTACAGGACACGGGCGTTGTGAAGAGGAGAGAGAGAGAGAAAGGACGATTTAGTGTAGTGGTCTGAAACTCAGATGGTATTAAGTTTCTGTAAACTCCAAGGGTAGCGTCCAGATTTCTGGGGAGCTTGTTTTTTTTGCTTTTGTCGTTGCTCATGATTCACAGTATTTTTTTTCGTTCCCCTGTCAGTGTTATGCCTTCGTAGTAGTTTTTTTTTTTATAATTTGCGCGCCAAAAGGAATATGAATACCCTTATACTGTTACGGGGCACGGGCGTTTGGGAAAATGGGGAAGAGGAACAGAGAGAAACCTGTGCACGCTGGCTTTCACTGTTTGAAGGTTGTAGTGATGGGGAAATACAGAGTCTGGTGTTTGTTCGTGTTGTTCGGCTTATAAACGAATCCCTGTATCTGACAGTACGACCGAAGTTTGGCTTTAGGGTGAACTGATATGCATTCGAAGCATGTCGCGTATTGCGGATGAAATTTTGAAGGGGATGAATGCAACTGACTATTTCGCTGGAGCATTTTTTTTATTAAAATAGCGATAAAAGAGGGAGAGCCATGAGATATTTCTCCGGTGAATGTATGGAATTCACAATGTCTCTATCACCTATATGTTTTAAAGCGCGATTCTGTACCCTGTCTAGAATGTGCAGAAGCACTGAATGTGTTTTGGAAGCATTAAATTCCACTCTGTTGGTTGAACCCCATTTGATTATGCTGCTCAGGTGTTTAACATACGTTGCTTTCGCAATTGATCGACTTTTTTATTTATTTCTTGACATCAGGATTTTAACCGTGAACCAACAGCGTGACAAGCGATGATGTTACCACTACACCACGGCCACCCTCTAATTGTGTAAATTGGGAACTAGTTGATAAGCAATCTACTACAGCTTGTAATGGGTCTAGTGAAAGCATCCGATACAGTTGGGTTGGACAGTTTGATCACAAAATTAATCAGACATGAGTTCCCAGATTATTTGATAAAAATGATACCAAATACAATATCTGATAGGAAATTTGTAGTAACGGATTGTGCAGACTTGACTGCTAGGGCTTTTCATATTGATAACAGTCTGCACCAAGGCACAGTGAACTCTCCTATTCTCTTTAGTGTTTTCTGGGAGAACTGGGAAGGAAATACAGCGCTTGCCAACAATATTACACTCTACTCTCACGGATCAAGAGTTGGGACAATACAGAGTAATCCCCAGCAGGATTGTAATCAGTTATAGAAATTCTGCTGACCGCTACAGCAGTCAATCTTTCGAGTAAAGTAACCTCAAAAAAAAAAAAAAAAAATACAAAATAAATCAGTACCAGCGCCCTTGGCATTTAAAAAGACCCGATGGCATCTGTATTTCTTAAGCAGTACATCTGCTGATCATCTCGGTAATATTAATTAAGAGTCCAAGCCACCAGACAGATTCACGTGCTCTAGCTCGGCACTTTGTGATTCCTTCATGACCAGCATGAAGTCTCCCGAGGACGTCCTGTCGTATGGATAGAGCCAGTGCTTCCTTGTCTATTTGAGCGTAGCATTTCTGGCAGTTGGTAAGCATCCTGGAAGCGTAAGATGTTGAATTTAACTTATCGTCGCGTTGACGTATTATATCTCATATGATGAGCTGTCAGCTGATATAACAGTTTCCTTGTTGATATAACAGTTTTCCTTGTTGCTGAATTTCCGTGTCTTATTCGAACGTATTCTACTGCGTTGGATCCTATGTGAACGCTTGCTCCTGGCGTGAACTTACCAAGATAATTGCTCAACCCGATCAGAATGCAGATCTCGTATATGTTCTACGGGGACAGAGGATAGCCATCAGGATGCATGCCCTCTTCATCCAGTATGTGTCCGAGAAACCTGATATATTGGACCCCAAACTTTCACTTGGCTTCATTGAGTGTAATACCTGAGTCGTGAAGACGTCACAGAACTAGCCGTAGGTGTCGATCGTGCTCGTCGGCTGAGCTACCCCACAAACGAATGTCGTCAATTTAACAAAGAATTCCTTTTAATACTCGAACTACGCTGGACATTCTCTTCTGGTAGTGTTCTGGAGCAGAGGTGATACCGAATGTATCAGTACCTCCCGAATGGTGTGATGAAAGTGGTCAGCAATTTTAACTCCTTAGTGAGTTCTATTCGCCAGAACCCACTGTTTACATTTAGTTTACTGAAGATTTTCCCCCTATTAGCTGTCCAATGGTGTGCTCCACAAACGGCATAGAATTGGGCTCCCTCTTCATGAACTTGTTAAGCTCCATCAGGTCCACACAGACGCGGATGTCTCCATTCTTCTTCTAAGTAATAACCATTGGAGCGCATCAGTCTATGGGCTTGTCCACCGGCCCGATGACCCCCCGAAGCACCACGTCGTCTAATTGCTTTAAAGCGGAAATGGAATGCACCTGGGTGCATGTGTAGCAGAGAGTACGGTTTGGTCTTCCAGGTTGATGTCGTAGGGTTCTTTAATTGTACCCAGCCCACTGAACAACTTGACAAACTTCTTATTTGGTTTCACTTTTGTATGGCTCTCTACGTGATTAATGCGTCTCAATAGCCCAGAGGCCGATAAACCCAATGCCAAGCCCTTCACCACATAGATTGTGTTAATCTTCCGCTCCTGCAAAAAAACCAACTTACCTCGAAACATGCTCATGATACGAACTTTGGCTGTGCTTGCTTGGTCCGCAAAAAATCTGATAAGACGGAAGGAGTGAAGTCTTCTTGAATTTTTGTGGGAAAATACTACATGGCGCTGTTCATCGCTTGTTGCGAACTTCATCATCGTTGAAAGTGCATATCATTGAAACGGCTCCGAGGAACTTCGACGCACGGTTGTCCGCCTGTTCACTAAAGGTGTCGAAATTGTGAATTGTTGTGGGGCACTGCACCTGGAATTGTCCAACTACTGATGCTGGTCCTTCTTGCTTGAGCGGAACAAAAAATGAAAACGAGAAAATAGCTTGTTTGAAAAAAAGTGTGCGTTGTTCAGGTTAATTCTCTCGCAAGACTTCCTTGTCGGTCAATCGTGACATATTTATTATCTTATCAAAACCGGTATGGTGAGATTATTGTGGCCTGACTTCTGTATCTGAAGGGTTTAGCAATAGGGACATAACAGTTTTGTATTTTAATACAAACGCACCCTTAAACTTTTTTTATGATCTATCAATGTCAAAACGTCAGTCAAGGTTTACATTTTTATTATCGTAAAGTTCGCGAATGAACAACGTTGGGAAATTATGAAAAATTACAACCGAAATTCTGAGATGGTGGTCGCAACTTTTAGAGCGAAGAAAATCTCTAAAGTTGCGACCACCGACTCAAAATTTCGGTTGTAATTTTTAATAATTTCATCGAAAAATCATCTTCAGCGATGAAGCTCATTTTTTGGCTTAATGGCTTTGTCAATAAGCAAAATATGCGTTATTGGACAGCAACAAACCCACATGTGCTTCACAAAAAGTGACCGTGTAGTCTGGATTTCATGCCGGAGGTGTGATTGGACCGCATTTTTTCGTCGATGAAAATGATCGCCATGTTAAGGTCAATAGAGTTCGCTATCGTGCCATGTTGAAAGACTATTTTTGATCAGAATTGGATGGACTTGGCATCAGTGATATGTGGTTCCAACAAGATTATGCCACATGCCACACAACTGGTCAAACAATTGATCTATTGAAGGGGAAGTTCAGTAATCGTGTAATCTCGAGAAATTTTCCGGTCGAATGGCCAGCTCGCTCATGCGATTTTACGCCGATGGATTTCTTTTTATGGGGTTACGTTAAGTCGTTCGTTTATGCCAAGAAGCCAACAACATTAGAGGAGCTCAGGAACAATATCGAAGGCGAAATTGCCTACGTTCCGTCCGATTTTTCGTTTTTTTTTTTTCATTTTAAATGCATTTTTATTAAACCAATTCAATTACAACTTAAATGCTGGACAGATAACTCTTAAAACTAGCTTAATTAACTTAACTATGTTATTCTAACTTACTGGTCCTATGCGGGCGCTCTAAGCTAAACCTAATACTTAAAACTAATTAAAAAAAAATTTGTATATGTACATTTTTTTTTCTTTTGTTCTTATAATAAAACTTAAAAACTACCTTAAAATAAATCTTAAAATACCTTATTCTATCTTTCTCTAATTATGGAATTAAATACATACTTTTTTTTATCTTTATCGAAGTGCTGTTTTTAATTTTCTGACCGTTCCGGCCGATATGTGTAGAGCAACAGTGGGAAATTGGCTCCAAAGTATCGATCGTTGCAAACGTTCTCACGGTGGTTATATGAACGGGATCGAATTTCATACTTAAATTTAACATGTGCAACACTTGGAATCAATTTCAGCCCGATATTTGAATTATTCTGTGTTTTATTCTAATACAAAATTGCTATGCCCTTATTGAAAAACCCTTTATTTAAATGGGTTTGTATTATTGGTACTGCCATTGTCTCCCGACACAGTTTCACTTACAAATTGTTCCAACAACGTAGGCTTGGGTTATTGCATTGAAAGACTTATGTACTTATGCGACTAACACCTTGCTCATTTAGTTACGAAACTCGTGCGATCATTCTCATAAAATCGAAGTTTGTAGCTTAAATCTGTCCTGCTTTTCTGAGTTATAACATTTGCCTATGATTGATGTTGCCCATCCTTGTTATCAAAAGAGTAAGTCGGTCTTTTATGTGGCCTGGTGATGTTTCCAGTGGTCCTGATATTAGCAGAGAGTTAGTTCTGTTCATCATTCTTGTTTTTTCTTATGTGCATCTAGTTTTGCTGAAAAATCACCACATATACTTTTAAACGAACTGAATCCTATTTCTTCCAAAGTCATCGTTTTCACTATATAAATAAATGGCGCGAAAGATATTCTGTATTTAATGTCAGCTTGCAACTTGAGAATTTCTACAAGTTGAGATTTTTCTTAAGGACTTTTGAACAGAAAAAGACTAATGAATAAGCTTCAATACTCATCCTGAATTGATTTGAAATTTAAAATATAAATCGAATTTGTATAGCTGAATAGCGGACATAGCTTGTTTGATTTTTTGATCTAGGAATTTCCCTTTCGATCGCATCTAAAGGATTCCGTTAGAACGAAGGTGTTTACAAATTCTTTCTATTATTCCGTGAGATAAACACACAGGGCGCTCTATTGAATTATTGAACATGAAGGCAAGTATTTGTTTTATGAAAATTTTCAATTTCGAGATTTTGATCAAACTTGATATTACTATGATAGAGAAACTCAACTCAGTGGTCCTAGACAGACAAACGGATACGTGATACGGTACCGTAGCCTTTTTACGGAACCCTTTGAAGACCAAGTTATTAATGCCTGCATCATTACACATAATACTCAAGAAGAGCTCTGCAAAGTGGTAAATATTTGTGGATATATCACTTTTACCTAGCAGAATGCGAGCTAATACGGTACATGTACGTCACGTCGTATAAACGTAATATCAAGACCTTTCAGATTCGCCGATTCAGTTTGTTCAGGAGCGAAGTGACAAGCATGCTGCGCCAAAAAACATACAACTGCCGTGACTTAAATTAATGACTCAGCAGTCCGGAGATTCTTCTTCTTCTTTAGGTGGCGCTACAGTCCGGGGTGGACCTGGGCCTCAACCAATACGCCTCTCCAGTTAGCGCGATCTTTGGCTAACTGCCTCCAGTTGCGCACTCCAAGTAGGTTGAGGTCCCCTTCCACTTGTGCGCGCCACCTAAGGCGAGGTCTTCCTCTACTGCGTTGTCCCTCCGGGTTGGATTCGAAGACTCTTCGGGCCGGAGCGTTGGTGTCCATTCGCTCTACATGTCCTAGCCATCTTAGACGACTGATGCGCACTTTTCTGACCAGGTCGATGTCGCTGTACAGCTCGTAGAGTTCGCTGTTAAATCTTCTCCTCCAAAGCCCGTCAACGCAAACGGGACCAAAAATCACTCGAAGAATTTTGCGTTCTGTCCAATTCGTCGATGTTGTGTGCCCCTTCTTGTTGACAGCATATATTTTGTTTTACCCTCATTCACCACCAAACCCATTTTTGCCGCTTCTGCACTAATACTTGCAAACGCACCAGTGACAGCTCGCTGTGTTCTGCCAATAATGTCAATGTCATCAGCGTATGCAAGAAGTTGTACAGACAAGCCCCCCTGGTGTGGGCTTGTGAGTTTCGCACAATTTTCTCAAGAATGATGTTGAAGAAGTCACATGACAGCGCGTCACCTTGTCTAAATCCTTTTTTGACATCAAAGGTCTCGGTGAGATTGTTTCCAACCTTTATGGAGCAGCGAGCGTTCTCCATCGTCATTCTGCACAATCTGACAAGTTTGGCAGGGATGCCAAAACTAGACATGGCTCTGTATAGCTCGTCTCTATAAATGCTGTCATATGCGGCCTTAAAATCGATAAAAAGATGATGAGTATCGATCTGGACTTCTTGGGTTTTCTCCAGGATCTGCCATAGTGTGAATATTTGATCGGTCGTGGACTTACCGGGCCTAAAACCGCACTGATAGGGACCTATCAGATCGTTGACGAATGGTTTCAGGCGCTCACACAGTACAGCAGACATGATCTTATACGCAATGTTCAGGAGACTGATGCCTCTATAGTTGGCGCAGTTTAGAGGGTCTCCTTTCTTGTGGATCGGGCAAACGATGCTGAGGTTCCATTCATCAGGCATACTTTCTTCTGACCAAATCTTGGAGACAAGTTGGTGTATGCTTTCCACCAGGTCATCTCCCGCCGTCTTAAACAGCTCGGCGGTTAAGCCGTCCGGTCCAGCAGCCTTGTTGGATTTAAGCTTAGATATTGCTATCCTCACTTCATTTTGGTCAGGTGGACGGAAATCTTGGCTTTCATCGTCCAGGTTGTGTCCTCTTCGCCGTTTAGCAGTCTGCAGAAATGGTTTTTCCATGTCCTCAGCACTGACTGTGACTCTACTACAAGGTTTCCTTGTTCGTCTCTACAGGTTTCTGTTCGGGTCTTTTTGGCACGACACGTTCTTTTTACCTTTTGGTAAAACTTCCGAACATTATTCCTGGAGTAGCACCTCTCTATATCCTCGATCGCGCGCTTCTCATGCTCTCTCTTTTTTCTCCGGAGGAGCCGATGTTCTTCCCTCCTTTTTTGCTCGTAGAGCTGACGAGCTGCTCTCGTCCTTCTATGCAGTGACGCTTCGTAGGCACTTTGTTTTGCTGCATGTACTTGCCGACACTCTTCGTCAAACCAGGGGTTTCGTGGGGGTGGACTGGTGAAACTGAGCACATCAGTTGCGGCGTTTTTGATGGCTTCTTGGCATCGATGCCACTGGTCTTCGACATTTGATGCTGGCAGCATAGGACTTCTCGAGAGGTTTAAGGATACGCGATCGGCAAAGGTTCTGGCGGTTTGTTGCGTTTGTAGCCGTCCAACGTTAAATCTCCTCACAGTATTTTCTCGTTGTTTTGGCGTCCGGGATATCCGCATCCGTACCTTGGCTACCACAAGGTAGTGGTCCGAGTCAATGTTGGCCGCTCGGTAAGTTCGGACATCTAGAATACTGGAGGAGTGCCTTGCGTCGATCGCAACATGATCAATTTGGTTGACGGTTTGATGATCTGGTGACCGCCATGTTCCTTTGTGGATATTAAGGTGAGGAAACCGTGAACTAGCTATGGTAACATTACGTCCCGCATCAAAATCAATCAGCCTAAGTCCGTTTGCAGACGTGGTGTCGTGTAGGCTGTGCTTTCCGATTGTGCTACCAAAGAGGTCCTCCTTTCCTATTTTGGCGTTGAAATCACCTAAGACGGTTTTAACGTCATATTTAGGGCATTGCTCATATGCTTTATCGAGTAGCTTATAGAAACAATCTTTGGTAGCATCGTCTTTATCTTCTGTGGGGGCGTTAGCGCATATAAGACTGATGTTGGCGAATTTAGCCTTGATGCGGATAGTTGCAAGGCGTTCACTTACGTGTCGAAAGCTCAAGACTTCTTGCCTAAGTCTGCCGCTTACAACGAATCCGCATCCAAATAGACGCTGCTTCTGTTCCCTGTAGCAATCACCGTAGTAGATATCACAGTTTTTCATCTTCCTTTTGCCCGGCCCATCCCATCGCACTTCCTAGATGGCGGTGATATCTGCTTTGTAGCAGTCTAGGGCCTCCGCTAGTTGTTTCGGCTGCACAGACCGCGTTCAGGGTTCGAACATTCCACGTGCAGATCCGAACGTCATTGTCCTTATTTCGTTTATCCGGGTCGTCAACAGTAAATTCATCCTTATCCGAGGCTATTGGTCGCTTCGTAACAAACATTTTTTTCCGCGGTAGGATTGTTAGCCCCACGCACAACCCCCAACCTGGAGGACCAGGCCCTTTCTGCTACCCCTTGGACAAAAGGAGCCGGAATATTCCGGAGTCAGTAACCCGCTGCGGGGATGTGAGAGCTGCCGTTGACCCATTAAGGGCTCTTCCGCCACCATCTCTATTTCAACACCCTGACTAGTGTTGAAAATCCTCAATGACCTCAGCTCCAAATACGTCGAAGTAGCTCATTGAGGTAACTGCCATGTTGACTGTTGACGCCACCGTTGATTCAACCATGTGAATTCATCCGCCGTACGTCCTCTTTCTGAGGGGCTCATGTTAGACTTCTGAGACTCGAGCAGACAGTCAACTCCGACAGAGCATTATAGTGTTGCTTTATTTTCTGCTTTATCAACACTCGCACTTATAAGTTCAGCAAGTCAAGTCCGGATGGACATAGACCAGTACCCGGTGGTGACCACGGGGAGGTAAAATAAGCACAATTGATGAGTGTGAGATAGTTGCGACACTGGACATCGCCAGGTTGATGCCAATCAGATGCCCATCCCTATTCATACAACATCCAACCACCGGAGATTGGACATCCAAATTTATGTGGATTGATGGTAACTTGGATAGTGAGAAGTAGTCCTAATGATAAGCAGTCCTAATCTTGTAGAAGACAGGATTTTCTTTTATGTGGATCGAGTAGTTCGGTTTTTTTTTCTTTTTGTTTCGTTACCCCGGAAAGGTAACTTTAACTAGCTGAGAACACAGTGATTATATCAATCTCCGACCAACTACCACCATTCCCATGAGTATACGTTGGAGATTCAGGGGAGAATTAAAAGGATTCATGTGAAACAGATCGTGCATTAGTGATTGCTTATAATTATAAATGTTTGCAACCAAAAACGATAACACGATTCTTCCTAAAGAGCTGTTCCCAGAACAAAGAGTACATATGTATATTTTCCTTTCGTTTTCTCGACAGATCTTATTGAAAGCTTTTTTTTTCCCCCGAGGGTAGGTGAAAAATCTTCAAAAAGACACTATGAGGATCGTAAAATGCGTGCTCATAGTAGTGTGCGATTTTCAGCCACTAAACAAATCTACCTTTAAAATTGTTCTTTCTTACTGTAACTAAGTATTGACTTAATAATCAGTTTTCATATAACGAGAATAAAAAGTTTGGCAGGTATCTTTCCATCGAAAGTTCCTGGTTGTTCCGCAATTTCAACGCGGTTGTGCTTTATCGACTTAGGTTGAATGGCTTCGTTCTTTTTAGACGGCGTAATAAATTTCGTTCATTTAGAACTTGTAGAACTGCATTGTTCACGTGTCCTTCTAATTATTTTTTGTATTTTCGCGCAAAGTTATTGAAAGTGGGAACTAAAGCGACTAGAACTTCTTATTGAAAGTAACAAAGATCTGAAGTAGAAAAAAATAAAAATAAAAACGATCTGATAGCATTCACACCATTATGGCGATCAGCTACCGGTTAAGCCCATATACGCAACGAACTTTACAGAGGAGATAGATGTCGTTATCAATTCAGAACACTATAAAAACCCATGTGCCGGCTCACATGTTATTTTTTCCTCAGTAGCAGTGATGAAGTTTGTATGCCTCAGTACCCGTGATTTGCAGTCTTTTTTTGTCATTGTTCTTTTTATTAGTAAACTCAATATAAGCTTGTAAAGTACAAAAAGTGTTTTCTGTAGTTTAATTTTATAGTGAGACAATCATTACATAACAATCATAAAGGGTCTTTCATTAAGCGCTATATCCATCCATGGTGATTTGGCAAAACAGACTGAATAAATGACAGCCAATTTGACAGATGTAGCTTCAACAATGTGGCCGCTATCAACTGTCAAAGTTCGAAAGTCCCTATTGGAAGACCCTGTATAAGGTAAGATTGTAGTTTTGATACTCAAGTGGTGTACAAATTAGAAATGCGTAAATCATAAATGTGTAGCCCTTATCGTGCTAAATTGGTCATGCTCTGTTCTGTGGAGATAAGCAACATAAGGCTAGTCATCAGATCACCATTCGCAAGGCGCTCCCTCCATGCACATTCATGTATAGGCATATGGACCCGTAACATACGGGTGCACGTGAGCACTACATGTATATAATTACATTCAAGCTTCATGCAAGTGCATAAAATTCCATTCACATGTACATACTCGTATATATGCAAATAGCTTCAACACAGAAACGTGATCCACGTCAAAAAAAAAAAAAAAAAAAAACCTGCAAGATTGAACGTACACAACCCTAACTTTGATCGGGAATCAAATTGCACAAGTTATCAGCTGTCCATAGTGCGAATTAAGTTGAACATTGCAATGGGCTACGCGTGGAAATTCACCTCGCCCACCACCAACTAAAATCCAACTAGCTAAACAAATTGCGCTAATGGCTGTAAGATTGTATCTGACCAGTTTGTGAAACATGACCTGAAGAAAAAGTTTATATTCAAGACCACAACAAGAGGTATGGACCACATGTTCGAGCATCACCTTACAATCTAATTTTTAATTTTGGCGGCGGCCCTACCGGCATTTATTTAACTTAATACAAGCATAACTTAATCTAAACTTAAAACTAGAAAGGATAAAGATTTAAAAGCCAGGGAGAGAAAGGAGAGAGTGTGGTTAGAGTATTGGGGAGTACGTATTCACTCTTGTTTAAATCAAAAATTTGTACCGCATTATTTGATTTGCACAGTATTCTTGATAATAGTTCATTGTAACCATAATTAGTGCTATGCAGAGGTATATGGAAAAGAGGAACAGACCTGAAGTTGCAGGGATTGGTTTTTAGAGAAAGCGCTTGAAGCAAGGCGGGGAAATCGATGTTACCAGATAACACCTGATGATTTTTCTAATCTGACTGAAGATTAATCAGTCTAAAACGATATAGGGTGGCAGGTTGAAGTCATTAGCCCAAGACAGTCCGCGTGAGGCGAAGTGAATGAACCTACACTGGACAGCCTCAATTCTCATGGTATGAGCAGCATAATGCGGGGACCATGCTTGGCTGGAATACTCGAGGAGGGTTCTAATGAAAGTAAGATATAATGATCCACTGGGTATGATTTAATCCATGAGATAAACTGCTGTCGAAATCCAAGGGCTTTTTACTTGAAAAGAATAATTTGGGGAGAAATTTTGTCAAAAGCCTTACTAAAATCTGTACCTACGACATCAACTTCATTGCCATCTTCCAAAGCGTTCAGTGTATTAGACACGAATACAGTTAAGTTAGTGGTTGTTGACCTCCATTTAAGGAATCCGTGTTACTTTGTGGAGAAGACTAGCTTGCAGTGGAAAGACATTACATCGTAGTATGCATGAGAGCTTAACAATCAGAAACTTTGCTCTTGCATCCTTTTTTGTGGATAGGGGTAGTGTAACTTACACTGTGTAAGCGTCCTTCCATAATTGAGGAAAATTTCCTTGTGATATTGAAAGTTGAAAAAGGGTAGTGAGGGGCTTTGTCAGTTGATTCGCACATTTTTTTAGTACTATGGCAGGGACACCGTCAGGACCAGGGGAGTAGTCATTCTTCAGTTGGTTAATACAGAGACAAGAGAGGTTTGTGCAGAGTTGTTCAAATAGCAGAAATAATCAAGGCCAGGTTCATATACGTGGGCAGCGAACGACTGGCCGAAAAAGTTAGCGAATAGGTTGGCAATTATTTTAGGATCTGTCGAGGAAGAGTATTCTTTTGATACTTATATTTATGAATTGAAAAAATGTCTTGGGGTCGGTTATTAGGTTTAATTGCATTCGATCTAGATAGAGCCTTTCGCAGAGCTCAGAGAATTGGGTATATATAGGTACACAAGTGTACTTGTGGAAGTCAGAGTCGGATTTAGATTTAAGGTTGGATTGCCATAGTTTGTTCCTATTATTGTGAAGGGAGCGTAACTCCTTGTTATACCAGGGTGGAGAAGACGAGCAGTTTGATTTAGGTAGGTATGACACTGATTGACAAAACAGGCACGGTCAATGGGTGAATGTGCAGCGACGGGTTTTATATTAAGAAGTAAGCTATTGAGTTTGACGAAATTAGCTTTATGAAAATTAATGCAATAAGTGTGCTCTGAGACTGGGTTTGAATTATCGTTGTATGAAAAGGTTTAAGAATAGCGGGGGTGAAAACGGTCCAAAGTCGAAAGAAGAGGATTACTCTCAGAAACTATAGAGATCGAGTTGTTTATTCAAGTTGTTACGGATGCCGCTTACTTGGAATTGGCTAGAGTCAGAGAGACAATCTGTTAGTAGGATTTCCTTGTCGGAGATGGCACTGGGAATATATTGGGATTCATCATCAGATTGAGATCATTGAAGGTGCGGAAGATTAAAGTCCCCCAAAATGATGAGGTCATCGCATGGATCCATGGCATCACTCAAATCGTCGACCGCATCGACGGCGAGCTGGTAAGTTGCAATTGGTTGGGATGGATGTATATAACAACACATTATGTAAAGATAGCGCTTGGGTAGGAAAATCTTGACACATATAAACTCAAAGTCAGCGGTTTGCGAGCTTTTGAAAAAAAGTAGCGTCGAGGCAAGAGGGTCGTTAATAGAAGGAGAAGGATTGGATGGATTAGTAAGAGGAGAGGCAATATTGACAGAGGGAAGAGAAGGATTGGGTACAGGATTTTGGTTGCATGTAACAGAGGGATTGGCATTAGGTTTATTAAGAATATGCGATCGTGTGAAGTTGGGATATTTAAGAGCGGTATTAAAATTAGGAAATAATCCAATTTGAGTATGGCTCGGTGGTATTATTACCGATGGGAATAGATTGGCAAGAGGGGACTTAGAATTAAGGGAAGATTTATTACTGGACATAGAGTTAGGCTTATAACTAGTGTTAGAGTTGGACTTAGAGCTAGGGAAAGAAGATTCTTGGTAGCTTTGTCTGTCGTTTTGCGTTTCTTTGCAATGTTGAAATTAATGCCGGTAGGATTACGGAACAACCATTCATATCTGGACGGGAGATTAAATTTAAAGTTTCGGTTAGTTTTGTTTTGGCAGGAACATTTTGCATTGACTGATGGTGATACCAAACTTCTTTTTGAAGAATTTCGTGATCTCAGGTACATCAGCATTACGAGGGGTGCCTTTGATGAGAAGGGCGGTAGCCTGTTGGTCTTCTGAAAGTAGTTTGTCCAGCCTTCACGACCACTCAAAAGGTGTTCATGTTGTACTAAACTGTATGATGAGCATGCATGGGGCGGCGACGGAATGATTTGACGTTAAAGCTGTTTCGGACTCTTGGATTGTTGAGATTTTACAAACTGTATCGCCCGCAGTAGACGAGGAAACGAAGGTGAATGTGCGTCGACTGCAGTTTCCAATAATTCATCGAAAATTGATGTGTTGTAGTTGATATTGATTGAAAGTTGGTTATGGATTGAAAAATCGTCAATTTTGTTGCTTACTGTTCTAATCTGATTTGTAATGTTGAAAATGGTTGA
The DNA here is from genome assembly GCA_963082735.1 of Pocota personata. Taxonomy (NCBI): domain Eukaryota; kingdom Metazoa; phylum Arthropoda; class Insecta; order Diptera; family Syrphidae; genus Pocota; species Pocota personata. The sequence goes on from CAUJBT010000175.1 coordinate 56,235, forward strand.
TCATGTCGCATCAAGTTCATAGAAGACCCCGTCATTAAGACGAGCGAAGCCGTCCCAATGAAACCCTACGACGTACCCAAGATGGGTTTGTCAACTATGAATGGGAAATACGAGTTCCTGAAGTTGCCATTCGGCTTGAAAAATACTCTCGTCATTTTAAAGGAATGACTGATTACGTGCTGAAAGAATACATAGGAAAAATTTGCTATGTACACATCGATGATGTCTTCGGTAGCAGCAAAGCCGACCCCCTAAGAAATATAGGTAATATTTTCTCGCCACTGGAAGAAGCAAACCTGAAAGTGAACCTCGAAAAGACCAGTTTCATTAAGGCAAAAGTCGAGTTTCCTGGTTAAGTCATAACTCGTGACGACATTAAAATTGATCCCAAAAAGGTAACGGCTATCGAAAAAATCCTTCTTCCGGAATATTTCAAAAAGCTGAAGAGCCTTCAACGGCTTGAAGACTTTGTTTATGTCATCCGAAATGTTGGCTTTCCCTGACTTTGAGAAACGATTTAATTTGACCACCGATGCATCCAATTACGGGAATTCTGACCGGCCAATCGCGTATATCTAGCAATCTCTTAACAAAACCGAAGAGAACTACAACTACTCGACAAGCAAAAAAGAGATGCCAGCTGTTCTAGTCTGGACTCTAGATAACTTAAGATCATATTTGTGTGGAGCAAGGAAGATTCGAATACATACCGATCACCAGCCTTTCATTCGCTTTGAGCAACAAGAATTTTATTGCGAGGTTAAAACCCTCGAAGAATATAATTACGAATTGGTGTACAAACTTGGCAAATCAAACCTAGTGGCAGATGCTCTCTCGCGTCTCAAGACCGAAATTAATTACTTGTTCGATTCAGACCTCGCTGCACTGGCACAAAGTGTGAATAATGCCAATGATGATTTTCACATGAAAACTGTTAGCAAAAATTGCGATTCCGGTACCGTATCGGCCAATGGGGAGGAAAATATGCAATCGACTGACACAGCGATCGAGAAACAATTATCAATAGGACCCACTCATAGTGCTGAACAAGATAGCTCGAACCTCATTCCCTATGTAGAGGCTCCAATTAACGTCTCCTGCACCAAATTTTGATTAAGATATATAAAGGTCTCTAGATTATAGAAGACCCCTACCCTGCTTTCATCCGCTTTTACCTTTCAATAGAAAATCAAGATAACGAAAAATTTACGAACCTCCTTAGATCAAAATTGAGGCCGAACCTTAGCATCAAAACACCAGAATCGCACTTGTGATTACTTCAGGAAGTGTATCTTGAACACTTTACCAACTACAAACTGCGCGTCACACAATACCAACAAATCCAGAGATTCTACTTGACCATAATAGAAACCTACAGCTGTCTAAAGGTAGAATATAAGGGTCTACGTCTTAACGAATTACTGAGCGTTGCTGTAGACAGGTACAATAGTATCATACATTCAGTGAGAACAAAAAGCATTTTTATTCTTTAACAAAATAAACCTGCACAATTCAATGTTCCCACAAACACATATACACAATACTCGTTTAGCTTAAACCGTTCGCGAGAAGTACTTCCCACTTGCATTCTTTTTCTTTCTAGAATTTTGTCCATACTCGGTCACTCCAAATTAGTGCATATCATTGATTTGTTGAAATTTTAGAACTTGACGAAAAAGGTCAACATATCGATAGGCGCTGTAAGATAAGGGATCCGGTAAGAAAGGACACAATTCAATTTTGAGTCTGCTCATAGGAAAACGAGTTGAAATACAAAGTCCATCGATTGAATACGATCGGCCTAGAAATATAACAAGGTCCTCTCGATATAATCAACAACAATAGGTACCAACAATATAAAATAAGATCCACAGCATACTCTTTGGCAGTATTAAAGAAACAACTAAGAAAATCATACAAATGATCAATTTAAGAACGAAATCCAGACTTCCAATGCTGGGCGATACGTAAAGGATATTCTGAACAAGGTTTTGATAACAAAGAACGAGAGCATGTATGAGCATATCAAATGGCGAAAAGTGGCCTGGTAAACAAGAACCTCTTTTGCAAGGAAGAAATAAGCAGAATCATTACTGAAATCGAGTCATTGCCGTATTCGTTTATATGAATGGCTCATTGTTGCTCTATGTCCTTTTAATGCCGAAGGTAAAAAATGAGGAATTCAACTTACTCTTAACGGGACTGCCAATCGTTAATGGGATATAAGTCGACATGGAATTCGATAAAATGCTAGTCAACCACGAAGAGATATTTGGGATTATAGGAAAATGCCTTTCCATAAATAACTTGATAATATGCGACGAAAAGTCGTAGGAAAAACTTAAAGCGGACAGTTGTGTAGTCAAACTCTTGAAGGGAGGGAATACAATATGTACATACCTTCGTACGAATACGAAGTAAGCTATCGAACTCGGCAAAAATGATACGGTATTTATGATGAATTTTGAAGGTCAACTAATTTCGATGAATGCCTCAAGTTTACTTAACGGCACTTATGTGATTCAGCTGAACAATGAGGGGATCCACTTGAATATAGAACTAAAGGTGCGTCCAGACCGAACGAAACATTTCAGAAACAAAGAAACATTTCTGAAATGTTTCTGAAATGTTTTTTTTAATGTGGACGCCGATGAAACATTTCTGAAATGTTTCTCAGTTTCCCATTCGCGACGAAAAACTATTTTTGTTTCTCAAGCAGAAAGTGAGTGTTTTTGTGGAAATAAAAGTAAAAATTTCGAGAAAGGCTTGGAGTAATGAGGACGTCGTTACTTTGATTAAATTAGATGAGATGAAAAGTGTTTTCTGGGATCCGCAAGACGAAAAAAATAGTTTTTACATTTTTTCATGATAGTGACGAACGACGCTGTTACTTACTTTACTTATGTCCTGTATCCCCTTGTGGGTCCTAGGGCCTCTACAACGCCTACGCGCCATCGTGTGCGATTTCTGGAAATGTGCCTCAGCTCTCCCCAACTCTTTCCCAGTTGCCGTGCTTCCTTCTCAACTGTTCTGCGCCACGTACTCCTAGGACCGCCGCGTATCCTGCCATCCTGGGTAAGCGGGTTCCATTGCATCACTTGGTTAGCTATGGACCTGTCACCCTTTCGGAGAGTGTGACCGATCCACTGCCACTTTCGTCGTCGTATGGTTGTGCCTATAGGTTCATGGCCCGTTCTCTGATAAAGCTGTTCGTTAGAGATACGGTTTGGCCAGAATATCCTTAAGATGTAACGTAGACACCTATTGACAAACGTTTGCAGCTTCCATATAGCAACACGGATTCAACGTTGGAACTGAACAGTCGTAGCTTGGTGTTTAAGCTAATTGCATTACTTCGCCAAACTATGGATAGCATCCCAAACGCAGATTTTGCTTTACCTATTCGGCTGGCTATATCCAGTTCGGTTCCGCCATCGGTTGAGACAAAACTCCCAAGGTATTGGAAACTCTCTACTCTCTCAACCGTTTGTCCAGCAATGCATATATGAGTTGATGAGTTTGGTCCTAGGCTGATCATTTTTGTTTTTGCCGAGTTAATTTTCAGCCCAACGACGTCTGCTTCCCTCTCCACATTTGCTGTCATTTGGTGAAGGTCCATTATTCTGTGAGACAGTAGGCATACATCGTCGGCGTAGTCGAGGTGTTTGAGTTCAGATGTAAGAGTCCATCGAATTCCTCCATTTCCTGTTGATAAGGCCGCATTCAGCACATCGCTAATCACCAATAAAAACAATATTGGTGAAAGTATGCAGCCTTGCCGAACCCCACTTTGGACTTCGAATACCTCAGACAGCCTTCCTCTGTGCAAAACGTGACATGTGGACCCATCATATGTAGCTTTGATAATTGCTATTAATTTACCCCGAATGCCTCTCCTGCGCAATGCACGCCAAATAAATTCCCGATTGACACTATCAAACGCCTTTTCAAAATCGATGAACAACAGGTGAAGTGGTGATCGATATTCAACACATTGCTCGATGATGATCCGCAGGGTGTTGATGTGGTCGACACAGGAGGATCCAGAGCGGAAACCTGCTTGTTCGGCGTCAAGTGTGTCTTCAAGGTGTTCTTTGATTCGCTCCAGGATGATTCTAGCTATTATCTTGGCTACAGCAGGCAGCACGCAGATACCTCTCCAGTTTTCGCACTGCATTAGGTTGCCTTTATTAGGGAGCTTGACAATCATTCCCTTTTTCCACTCATCTGGAAAACTCTCGTCTTCCCATGTTCTCCCGACAAGTGGGAACAGTAGCTCTGCCGATGCTGTTGGCGCAGCTTGAAAAAGCTCCGTGGGTATGCCGTCAAGTCCTACCGCCTTATTAGTTTTCAGTGCTTTGATTGCGGTAATAATCTCTTCTTTACTGGGGGTTGTGGTGCGAATTCGGGAACTTCTTTCTACGGACACTTCAGTCTGACTTGGGTGCATATTGCTGGCGAATACTCGGTTTAGAACCGAAGCAAAATGCTCCTTCCATCTCTTCAGTTGATCCTCATCCGATATTAGCAACGAACCGTCTAAGCCTTTCACTGGGTGTTCAGTAGAGCTTCGGCCACCTATAAGCTCTTTAGTGATTCTATAAACGGTTCTGCTGTCGCACCTCGCTGCTGCTTCTTCTGCTTCCGTAGCCAGCGCATTGATGTAATTGCGCTTGTCACGTCTCACGCTACGCTGTACTTCTCTCATCTTCATGCGATATAGGGACTCAAGCTCGATACTCCCTGCTGCTGGAGTTGCTGCAATTTGAGCTCTTAGCTGTTTTCGTTCGTTGATCCTTCTCCAGGTATCCTCGGAAAGCCACGCCCTATGGTTTCCCTGTGATCGACCGACAATCCTTTCAGCACCTGATGTGAAAACAGTTTTCACAGCGCGCCAATGGTCTTGGATGGTGGCGGGCAGGGAGCTGCTGATTGTTTCCACTCCACGAGAGAGATGGTCCCTTAATTCTTGGCGCACTGTGGGAACTCTCAGTCGGTCCACATTGAACCTAGGTATTCTTGTGTCGTTAGATCTACGAACGGCAGCAGTGCGTAGTCGGAGAGTAGCTATCATAAGATGGTGATATCTTACCAACCCCATGTCGGCACCTCGCCTGTTTCGGACGTCTAGGAGACTACTTCTAAAACGGCGACTGATGGCAAAATGGTCAATTTGGTTGGAGGTTGCTTGCCTGTCAGTTGACACCCAACTGATTTTATATCAGGCTTTGTGCTCAAACATGGTGCCACCTATGACAAGACGATTTGCGTTGCAAAAGTCAACAAAACATTCGCCGTTGTCATTCCGATTGCCTAGTCCGTGCCGTCCCATAACATGTTTGAGCCCTTCGTTGTCGCAGCCTACCTTGGCATTCAGGTCCCCCATCACAATGACAATGTCGCCATTGGGTGTTGCATTATGAACAGCTTCCAACTGGTTGTAGAAGTTCTCCTTTTCTTCCTCAGACGAACCATCCGTGGGGGTGTAACACTGTATGATGGTGACGCGACGTACTCTCGTCCGGAATCTGGCCGTTAAAATCCTATCACCGTGCGGTTGCCAGGTAATTAGGCCTCTGCGTGCTGTTGGCGTTAGCAGCAGTCCAACTCCATATCCACGGGGGTTTCCGGTTGGTCTTCCGGAGTAGAGTAATACAGTATTACGCGTTGGGGATTGGTACTCACCCGCATCTAACCATCTTATCTCGCTTACTCCCAATATGTCCAGCCTATATCGCATGAACTCCAATTGAAGGAATCTGGCGTTCTGAGGTCCTTCACTCTGAGAGTCAAGGAGCGTCTTCACATTCCAGAAACCAATCTTAGTCCGGGTACGATAGCCAAAGGTCGTCAACGTATTATCAGTCCTTATCCGAGGCATTGTGTCGGTTTCCATAGCTATTGTAGTTTCGGTAACGCGGGTTGCTGGCCCAGGTTACCTAGCCTAGGCATAAGACCCTAGACAATCTCGCACTTGCAATTTTGGCCTATATGTATAAGGATTTATACATGCAGTTGCCCGGGAACCACCACGAGGAGGTAAAGCAAGCACTACATTACGAACTTGATTGTTGCGCTACTGGTCCAATCCATGTTTTTTACAGTCAGTAGTTTCCCGATCAATCGCCATGCAGATCCCCAAAACGACGCTGTTAATCCTACCTCTTTTAAGTCCATCACCTACAAGTGCAAAAATTGATAAAAAGGAAACATTTCAGAAACATATCAGAAATGTTTCATCGGCTACCACATCGAAAGAAACATTTCTGAAATATTTCTGAAGCAAACAATGAAATGTTTCGTTCGGTCTATATACGCCTTAACATACTTCAGCGTTTAAGTGCTTCCACCCGTCCTAGCAAACATTACTAATCAGATGCAAGATATAGACCTAGAACTTTTGCACAGCATAAGTATTGAAAACATAGAAGGGCTGAGGGATTTTACGAAGCAAGTTAAAATCTCTTCTTCCACGGATCTCTCAATTATAGCGTTGGTGTTGGTCATTGTCTGGATGCTATGGCGGAAAACTAGCCTGGGCTGCCTGAACCTCGACCTCTCATATATAAGCCTACTTGGCAATGGAGATGATCCATAGAGCGGCATCATGAACCCCAGTAACATGAGCATGCTCAAGTGATAAAGTAGTCTTAAGTTTTATCTTGTATTTAAAAGAAGCTTACATGCATATGTGTAATTAGAAAATAAAATTGGATTTTCATTTATGTCGGTCGAGTAGTAGTAGTTCAGTTTCTTGTCTGCGTTACCCAGAAGGGTAAATTTAACTTGCATAATACCACTCTGGAAAGCGTAACCCGTCCCTGTTGGAACTATAAACAGTAAGGAAAAATCGAAGGTTTACTTAACTTATAAAAGTGGACATATTCCAGCAAAAAATGTTCTCCTATATTCGCTTAAAGACTATAATCTTCAAGCGGAAGCACCAAAATGTTGAATTCTAGCTCAAAACGAGGACCATGCAGTGCGAATTAATAAGCGGTATCAATCTAGAAGTTACAAAATTTGTTTCTACTTGTGTTTCACATGGAATAATAAACAGTTTGCTTGCACTATGTCCGAAACTCGAGTAGTAGTTCTCAAGGCACGTTAAACCTATGAAGCTGACATTTTTAGCCCAAAAAGCTACTAGGGACTGAAAACTTCGGAAGCCTAATTATTTTTGGGACATACGAGGCCGAAGGATCAAGAGCTGGGAATCTTGAACGTCCTTTGAACGGAATTATATTGTAACATAATAATAACTACGCTCCCTAAAAGTATAATGCAACAAATTCCGAAGTGTCTTTTCATTCTGGCAGAATTTTGGTGCGAAGTGTCCTTTCATTCGAGGTTCGTGTCTGCGGTTAGTCTCCACAGTTCGTGTCTACGAAAGAGACGGATAATATCACGGATAAGAAAGAATTATAACTGCAAGAAATGATTGTCATCTTGGAATTATTACATCAGAATTTTTCTTGTTCCAGTGGTCGAAGAATTTGCTAGAAGTTTCTGGCTATCAGAAACTTCTGCTATATAAGGACAGATGGAGATCGAAAGCAGGCAGTTGGTTTAGAACCGTGGCGAAGAGATTGGAAAAGTGATAATGGGCGAAGTTGTAATTTTGTGATAAATTGAAAGTTGAGAGTTAACAAGAAGAAGTAATTAGTTTGGATTTGTGAATTAAGTAATTGAAAGTAGATAAAGTGATTTGAGAGGAAAGAAACCTTGTAAGAAAAGAATTTGCGAAGAATAGTATAGTGTGAACTTGAATTGTTTTATAGACTAGAAAATAAAGAAATAAATTTCACAGAATATCGTTTTATCTACTCGAGCCGTAGTTCGCATATTACATTGGTGTCAGAAGTGGGATAAAACTTATTCTGTGAATAACTATTTCCGTGGTGTGAAATTGCACAAGAAAAAAAAAAAAAAAAACGATTTCTGTGTTGAGTTAGTTAGTTGCGCAAAATGGGTCGCAAATTGGGAAAACTAACTATAATTCAACTAAAGGCAGAACTCAGTAAGCGGAATCTCGACACAACTGGGGGAAAAGATGCCCTACTGATTCGTCTGGAAGAAGCAGTAATGCAGGAAGGTGAAAATCCGCATGACATAGAGTTTGACGTGGAAGAGGAACCAGCAAGTACAGTAGCCGACCCGGGTATAACAAGTCTGCTCCTGCAACTTAAGTTAGTCATGGACGAACAAAAGAAAGCAATAGGAGATCAAAGGAATTATCTAGAACGTAAGCTGGACAAACAAAAGAAAGCGATGGACGAACAAAAGAAAGCAATGGGCGACCAAAGGAATTCTCTAGAACTTAAGATGGACGAACAAAAGAAAGCAATGGACGAACAAAATAATTCTCTAGATGCTCTGGAAAGTAAACTTGATGAGCAAAACAAGAACTTGGAATCCAAATTCGAAGTGATCGAAGAGAAAATCGAGAAGGTCGAGACGCAACTCGAAAAAGTCGAAACTAGATTCGATGAAAATTTTGAGAAACATGAAACTCTGTTCGGGAAGATAGAGACTCAGTTTGAAAAAGTGGATACGCAATTCGAGATAGTAGGAAAGCAAGTCGAAAATCTTGCTAAGGAGCTCAGCAACGTGAAGAGACAGAAAGCACGGGAATATTCCACTGACGGTCTGAGAAGAACAATTTATAAAAGGCAATTCGAAGCGGCCGCAATGACCAATAGCTGGGGGTCCAGCTGCGGAGCTCTTGCAGACCATCCCGGAAGATAAACAGCAGAACTACGACTCTCTGGTTCAGGCTATCGAGATGCGGTTTGGGGATGAACACATGCAGCAGGTGGACAGGGTTCAGCTGCGTAGTCGAGTCCAGAAAAGGGGGGAAACGCTCCAACAGTTGCAAGCGGATATAGAGCGACTAGCCCATCTTTCATACCCTAAAACCGGTGAGGAGCTTATCAACGAAATGGCGGTGGAAGCTTTTATTCAGGCCATAGAGGACAGACAACTGCAAATGGCTGTAAGGATGGCTGAAAAGCGAACACTCCCCGAGGCATTGGCATTCGCTTTGTCAATGAAGGCTGCGGACCAAGCATACCAGGGAATACACCGTGTCAGGGAAACGTCCGTCGTGGAATGCTCATGCCAGAGAACAGCCGTCATGGATGAAGACAAAGCTCGCGGAAGTCAAATCCGTTGCTGGAATTGCAACCAAACCGGACACCTACAACGGCAGTGCAGAAGTGCACCTAGACGAGGAAATTGCCCGCATTACGGAAGTAGGAGAAACAGAGAGGAAGCATCCTGTCGGTCAGACTTCCCAAAACCAGCAGTCGGGAAATGCGTAAGGACCAACTTCGCGGGCAGAAATTGGTTACTGGAATCGAGGCCCTCAGGACCATCATTCAAGTTTCGCAAACCAAACGGGGTAACAAGAGCCTGACAGTGGAGGCACTAATCAACAAGAAGAAGTGCGTAGCCACCATCGACACAGGTGCCACCGCCTCCATTGTAAGAAGAGATATCGTCAGAAGCTCATGGCTGCACAACACCAACAGCTACTGTCTGAAGACTGCAACAGGGGAAATGGCGAAGGTGTTTGGAGAAGTTCGTCTTACGATTACTCTGGCGGGACTGACGTTCTCCCATGCGTTTCTGGTGGCAGATATATGCGACGAGTGCATCATTGGGATAGACTTTATGAAAGCAAATGAAGTAATCTTGGACATCGGGATGCAAGTAATGAGGTATCGAAATGTGGGGATTCCGATGGTGTACGGAAACGAGAATGCCGTAACTCTCAGCACAGTCATCACCAAAGACGAAGTTTTACCGCCATCTTCAGAGACAATCATTTGGACGAAGCTGGAAGGTGATCTTGGGAGCCACCGATTCTACATAGTAGAACCAGACCCAGAGAAGAATTCTCAAGACTACATCGTGGGAAAGACGTTAGTCGAACCAAAGAACACCATGGTTCCAGTGAGAGTTTTGAACGCAAGACCGCACACTGTCAAACTAAGGCGAGGGGAGGTGACTGGAAAATGCACGCCGATTACTGCCGTCGCAACAATATCTGAACGTGATGCTCCAAAACCTCTCCCATCACCTTGGACAGCGGAAACGAGAGAGACGATTCTCCAGTCCAGTGAGCTGAATCAGAAGCAGCGAATTATGGCAGAAAATCTTATCAATGAGTACGCTGATGTATTTGCCTCACAGGACGGAGAATACGGCCGAACACAGCTGGTACAACATCGAATAGACACTGGTGATACTAGACCAATTCGTCAGCCTGCTAGGCGCCTTCCATTGGCAAAGCAGACAGAAGTTGCAGAGATGGTGTCGGCAATGGAGAAAGAAGGTCTGATTGAAAGTTCCAAAAGTCCGTGGGCATTACCGGTTGTACTGGTTAAGAAGAAAGATGGCAGCACGCGGTTCTGCGTGCACTATCGGCAGCTCAATTACGTCACCAAGAAAGACAGCTACCCTCTGTCACGGATTGACGACACGCTTGACACACTATCAGGAGCCAAATGGTTTTCCACTCTCAACTTGAAGAGTGGCTACTGGCAGGTACAGATCCATCCAGAAGACCGGGAGGAAACCGCCTTCACCGCAGGAAATGAGCTATGGCAATGCACGGTAATGCCATTCGGGCTGTGCAATGCTCCGGCGACTTTCGAGCGATTGATGGAATGTGTCCTGCAAGGGTTAACATGGAAAACCTGTTTGGTATACTTGGATGATGTCATCGTCGTAGGAAAAACGAGACAATCTAAGGGATGTGTTTCAAAGGCTTCGAAGTGCCCACCTGAAGCTCAACCCCAAGAAGTGAGCCCTATTTAGAGTGGAAGTCAAGTACTTGGGCACATAATTTCAGCAAAAGGAGTGAGAACCGATCTAGAGAAGGTCGAAGCGGTGAAAAACTGGCCAGTCCCCAAAGATAAACCCCAACTAAGGAGCTTCCTGGGCCTAGCCACCTAGCGATTTCAACTGGTCAATTGAGTGCGAGAAGAGCTTCAAGGCATTTAAGCAACGGCTATGCGATGCCGATATACTAGCTTACCCCACTCCCGGGGAAACGTTCATTGTGGATGCAGATGCTAGTAATGTCGGGGTAGGAGCCGTACTCTCCCAGGTGCATGATGGCCAAGAGAAGGTGGTTGCGTACTTCAGCAAGGTGCTCTCTAAGCCAGAAAGGAACTACTGCGTGACAAGGCGGGAACTTCTAGCTTTGATCTTGGCTACGAAGCATTTTCACAAATACCTCTATGGGAGGAAGTTCGTTCTTCGCACAGACCATGCAGCCTTAAAATGGCTATTACAGTTCAAGAGTCCTGAGGGTCAGGTCGCAAGATGGATCGAAAGGCTGCAAATCTACGACTACGAAACTACGAAAACTAATCTACGACTACGACAGCATCGTAAAGGAAAACTCCACTCTAATGCGGATGCACTGTCCCGGAGACCATACAGAACGGATTGTAAACATTGTGCGCGTCAGGAAAAACGGGAGCTGATTTCCATCCAAAGAATGAGAGCCGAACCTATCGCCGGCTGGAGCGTAGATGAGATCCGGAACGCTCAGAAGGAAGACCCGGATATCGAACCGATTCTGGCCTGGAAGGAGAACATGGAGAAACCGGATCATCAGAACAACTCTCACAGAAGCCCGACCTTAAAGGCATATTTTGCGCAGTGGGACTCCCCTCGTTTGTAATGCAGCTTGTCTTGCCGCGGACGAGGGTCAAGAAGGTGTTACAGGAGATGCATGGCGGGGCGTCCGGGAGTGAATAAGACGCTAGAAAAGGTACGAGAACGTTTTTATTGGTTAAAAGCGAAGGAAGATATCGAACACTGGTGCAGAAAATGCGACGTGCGTGCAGCTAGCAAGGGTCCGAGAATCAAAACTCGAGGTAAGATGCACCAATACAACGTGGGAGCACCTTTCGAACGAATCGCCATTGACATCGCAGGGCCCTTTCCGGAAACCGACAATGGTAATCGGTATATACTCGTAGTAATGGACTACTTCAGTAAGTGGCCGGAAACGTTTCCGATCCCTAACCAGGAAGCCAGAACCGTGGCGAAGCAGATCGTCTACAATTGGGTTAGCAGATTCGGTGTGCCCTTGGAATTGCATTCTGACCAAGGGCGGAACTTCGAGTCAAGAATCTTCCAAGAGATGTGTCAACTACTCGGAATCAAAAAGACAACCCCGCTTCATCCACAGTCGGACGGTATGGTGGAACGTTTCAATAGGACTTTGGACGAACATCTCTCGAAGGTCGTAGGTGACCACCAACTCGACATACGCCGTTCGAAATCTTGTTTGGTGGAATAGCTCGTTTACCCAGTGAGGTGAAATTTGGATCTCCTACCAATGAGCCCACAAATGAAGAAGAGTACGTGGCGGACCTTAGGGAAATGCTTAGGGACATACACCAAAGGACCAGAAGCCAGATTAAGATAACGAGCGACCGCTTGAAGACCAGGTATGATGCCAAGGCAACAACGTCAGGATTCCAGGAAGGAGATCTAGTGTGGCTGTATAATCCCCATCGCCAAAAGGGGAAATCACCTAAGTTGCAGCAGAACTGGGAGGGTCCCTACAGAATAATAACCCGCATCAACGATGTTGTCTACCGCATCCAGCGAGGACCAAGGGCATCCAGCGAGGAAAGTGGTTCATGTGGACCGACTGAGTCGATACAATGGCCGAAATGAGGATGCACTTGTTCGGGACGAACACGTCTAAGAGGGGGGCAGTGTAACATAATAATAACTACGCTCCTTAAAAGTATAATGCAACAAATTCCGAAGTGTCTTTTCATTCTGGCAGAATTTTGGTCAGAAGTGTCCTTTCATTCGAGGTTCGTGTCTGCGGTTAGTCTCCACAGTTCATGTCTACGAAAGTGACGGATAATATCACGGATAAGAGAGAATTATAACTGCAAGAAATGATTGTCATCTTGGAGTTATTACATCAGAATTTTTCTTGTTCCAGTGGTCGAAGAATTTGCTAAAGTTTCTGGCTATCAGAAACTTCTGCTATATAAGGACAGATGGCGATCGAGAGCAGGCAGTTGGTTTAGAACCGTGACAAAGAGATTGGAAAAGTGTTAATGGGCGAAGTTGTAATTTTGTGATAAAATGAAAGTTGAGATTTAACTAGAAGAAGTAATTAGTTTGGATTTGTGAATTAAGTAATTGAAAGGAGATAAAGTGATTCGAGAGGAAAGAGACCTTGTAAGAAAAGAATTTGCGAAGAATAGTATAGTGTGAACTTGAATTGTTCTATAGACTAGAAAATAAAGAAATAAATTTCACAGAATATCGTTTTATCTACTCGAGCCGTAGCTCGCATATTACAATATTGTAACATAATGTAGCATAATAACTACGCCCTCGAACAGACAACAAATTCCGAAGGGTCTTTTCATTGCTTCTTCTGAGGTTCGTGTCTGAAATTAGTCACCACAGCTCGGATAATATCGCGGATAAAAGAGAACAAGAGAGAATTATAACTGCACGAAATGATTGTCATCTTGGAATTATTATATCAGAATTTTTCTTGTTCCAGTGGTCGAAGAATTTGCTAGAAGTTTCTGGCTATCAGAAACTTCTGCTATATAAGGACAGATGGCGATCAAAAAAGAGACACAGTTGGTTTAGAACCGTGGCGGAGAGATTGGAAAAGTGATAATGGGCGAAGTTGTAATTTGGTGATAAATTGAAAGTTGAGAGTGAACAAGAAAAAGTAATTAGTTTGGATTTGTGAATTAAGTAATAGAAAGGAGATAAAGTGATTTGAGAGGAAAGAGACCTTGTAAGAAAAGAATTTGCGAAGAATAGTATAGTGTGAACTTGAATTGTTCTATAGAGTAGAAAATAAAGAAATAATTTCACAGAATAATTGTTTTATCTACTCGAGCCGTAGCTTGCATATTACATTGGTGTCAGAAGCGGGATAAAACTTATTCTGTGAATAACTATTTCCGTGGTGTGAAATTGCACAAGCAAAAAAAAAAAAAAAAAAACGATTTCTGTGTTGAGTTAATTAGTTGCGCAAAATGGGTCGCAAATTGGGAAAACTAACTATAACTCAACTAAAGGCAGAACTCAGTAAGCGGAACCTCGACACAACTGGGGGAAAAGATGCCCTACTGATTCGTTTGGAAGAAGCAGTAACGCAGGAAGGTGAAAATCCGCATGACGTAGAGTTTGACGTGGAAGAGGAACCAGCAAGTACAGCAGCCGACCCGGGTATAACAAGTCTGCTCCTGCAACTTAAGTTAGTCATGGACGAACAAAAGAAAGCAATAGAAGATCAAAGGAATTCTATAGAACTTAAGCTGGACGAACAAAAGAAAGCAATGGACGAACAAAAGAAAGCAATGGACGAACAAAAGAATTCTCTAGATGCTCTGGAAAGTAAACTTGATGAGCAAAACAAGAACTTGGAATCCAAATTCGAAGTGATCGAAGAGAAAATCGAGAAGGTCGAGACGCAACTCGAAAAAGTCGAAATTAGATTCGATGAAAATTTTGAGAAACATGAAACTCAGTTCGGGAAGATAGAGACTCAATTTGAAAAAGTGGATACGAAATTCGAGATAGTAGGAAAGCAAGTCGAAAATCTTGCTAAGGAGCTCAGCAACGTGAAGAGACAGAAAGCACGGGAATATTCCACTGACGGTCTGAGAAGAAAGGAGATGCAGCCTCCTATCTTCGATGGTCAAACATCATGGCCAATTTATAAAAGGCAATTCGAAGCGGCCGCAATGACCAATAGCTGGGACGATGAAGAGAAGTCCATTGCACTCACACTTGCACTGAGGGGTCCAGCTGCGGAGCTCTTGCAGACCATCCCGGAAGATAAACAGCAGAACTACGACTCTCTGGTTCAGGCTATCGAAATGCGGTTTGGGGATGAACACATGCAGCAGGTGTACAGGGTTCAGCTGCGTAGTCGAGTCCAAAAAAGGGGGGAAACGCTCCAACAGTTGCAAGCGGATATAGAGCGACTAGCCCATCTTTCATACCCTAAAGCCGGTGAGGAGCTTATCAACGAAATGGCGGTGGAAGCTTTTATTCAGGCCATAGAGGACAGACAACTGCAAATGGCTGTAAGGATGGCTGAAAAGCGAACACTCCCCGAGGCATTGGCATTCGCTTTGTCAATGAAGGCTGCGGACCAAGCATACCAGGGAATACACCGTGTCAGGGAAATGTCCGTCGTGGAATGCTCATGCCAGAGAACAGCCGTCATGGATGAAGACAGAGCTCGCGGAAGTCAAATCCGTTGCTGGAATTGCAACCAAACCGGACACCTACAACGGCAGTGCAGAAGTGCACCTAGACGAGGAAATTGTCCACATTGCGGAAGTAGGAGAAGCAGAGAGGAAGCATCTGGAGGTGATAACATCCTTCCTGTCAGTCAGACTTCCCAAAACCAGCAGTCGGGAAATGCGTAAGGACCAACTTCGCGGGGCAGAAGTTGGTTACTGGAATCGAGGCCCCCAGGACCACCATTCAAGTTTCGCAAACCAAACGGGATAACAAGAGCCTGACAGTGGAGGCACTAATCAACAAGAAGAAGTGCGTAGCCACCATCGACACAGGTGCCACTGCCTCCATTGTAAGAAGAGATATCGTCAAAAGCTCCTGGCTGCACAACACCAACAGCTACTGCCTGAAGACTGCAACAGGGGAAATGGCGAAAGTGTTTGGAGAAGTTCGTCTTACGATTACCCTGGCGGGACTGACGTTCTCCCATGCGTTTCTGGTGGCAGATATATGCGACGAGTGCATCATCGGAATAGACTTCATGAAAGCAAATGAAGTAATCTTGGACATCGGGATGCAAGTACTGAGGTATCGAAATGTGGAGATTCCGATGGTGTACGGAAATGAGAATGCTGTAACTCTCAGGACAGTCATCAGCAAAGACGAAGTTTTGCCGCCGTCTTCAGAGACAATCATTTGGACGAAGCTGGAAGGTGATCTTGGGAGCCACCGATTCTACATAGTAGAACCAGACCCAGAGAAGAATTCTCAAGACTACATCGTGGGAAAGACGTTAGTCGAACCAAAGAACACCATGGTTCCAGTGAGGGTTTTGAACGCAAGACCACACACTGTCAAACTAAGGCGAGGGGATGTGACTGGAAAATGCACGCCGATTACCGCCGTCGCAACAATATCTGAACGTGATGCTCCAAAACCTCTCCCATCACCTTGGACAGCGGAAACGAGAGAGACGATTCTCCAGTCCAGTGAGCTGAATCAGGAGCAGCGAACTATGGCAGAGAATCTTATCAATGAGTACGCTGATGTATTTGCCTCACAGGACGGAGAATACGGCCGAACACACCTGGTACAACATCGAATAGACACTGGTGATACTAGACCAATTCGTCAGCCTGCTAGGCGCCTTCCATTGGCAAAGCAGACAGAAGTTGCAGAGATGGTGTCGGCAATGGAGAAAGAAGGTCTGATTGAAAGTTCCAAAAGTCCGTGGGCATCACCGGTTGTACTGGTAAAGAAGAAAGATGGCAGCACGCGGTTCTGCGTGGACTATCGGCAGCTCAATTACGTCACCAAGAAAGACAGCTATCCTCTGCCACGGATTGACGACACGCTAGACACACTATCAGGAGCCCGATGGTTTTCCACTCTCGACTTGAAGAGTGGCTACTGGCAGGTACTGATCCATCCAGAAGACCGGGAGAAAACCGCCTTCACCGCAGGAAATGGGCTATGGCAATTCACGGTAATGCCATTCGGGCTGTGCAATGCTCCGGCGACTTTCGAGCGATTGATGGAATGTGTCCTGCAAGGGTTAACATGGAAAACCTGTTTGGTATACTTGGATGATGTCATCGTCATAGGAAAAACGTTTGCGCAACACCGAGACAATCTAAGGGATGTGTTTCAAAGGCTTCGAAGTGCCCACCTGAAGCTCAACCCCAAGAAGTGCGCCCTGTTTAGAGCGGAAGTCAAGTACCTGGGACACGTAATTTCAGCGAAAGGAGTGAGAACCGATCCGGAGAAGGTCGAAGCGGTGAAAAACTGGCCAGTCCCCAAAGACAAACACCAACTAAGGAGCTTCCTGGGCCTAGCCACCTACTACAGACGGTTCGTGAAGGATTTTGCCGGGATCGCAAAGAACCTGCACCAGTTGACGGAAAAGGGAAAACAATTCAAATGGTCAATTGAGTGCGAGAAGAGCTTCAAGGCACTTAAACAACGGCTATGCGATGCCCCGATACTGGCTTATCCCACTCCCGGGGAAACATTCGTTGTGGATGCAGATGCTAGTAATGTCGGGGTAGGAGCCGTACTCTCCCAGGTGCATGACGGCCAAGAGAAGGTGGTTGCGTACTTCAGCAAGGTGCTCTCTAAGCCAGAAAGGAACTACTGCGTGACAAGGCGGGAACTTCTAGCTTTGATCTTGGCTACGAAGCATTTTCACAAATACCTCTACGGGAGGAAGTTCGTTCTTCGCACAGACCATGCAGCCTTAAAATGGCTATTACAGTTCAAGAGTCCTGAGGGTCAGGTCGCAAGATGGATCGAAAGGCTGCAAATCTACGACTACGAAATACAGCATCGTAAAGGGAAACTCCACTCTAATGCGGATGCACTGTCCCGGAGACCATGCAGAACGGATTGTAAACATTGTGCGCGTCAGGAAGAACGGGAGCTGGTTTCCATCCAAAGAATGAGAGCCGAACCTATCGCCGGCTGGAGCGTAGATGAGATCCGGAACGCTCAGAAGGAAGACCCGGATATCGAGCCGATTCTGGCCTGGAAGGAGAACATGGAGAAACCGGATCATCAGGACATCTCTCACAGAAGCCCGACCTTAAAGGCATATTTTGCGCAGTGGGACTCCCTCCATGTCCAAGAAGGTGTTCTGAGAAGAAAATGGGAATCCTCCGACGGAAAGTCGTTTGTAATGCAGCTTGTAGTACCGCGGACGAGGGTCAAGGAGGTGTTACAGGAAATGCATGGCGGGGCGTCCGGAGGCCACTTGGGAGTGAATAAGACGCTAGAAAAGGTACGAGAACGTTTTTATTGGTTAAAAGCGAAGGAAGATATCGAAGACTGGTGCAGAGAATGCGACATGTGTGCAGCTAGTAAGGGTCCGAGAACCAAAACTCGAGGTAAGATGCACCAATACAACGTGGGAGCACCTTTCGAACGAATCGCCATTGACATCGCAGGGCCCTTTCCGGAAACCGACAATGGTAATCGGTATATACTCGTAGTGATGGACTACTTCAGTAAGTGGCCGGAAGCGTTTCCGATCCCTAACCAGGAAGCCAGAACCGTGGCGGAGCAGATCGTCTACAATTGGGTTAGCAGATTCGGTGTGCCCTTGGAATTGCATTCTGACCAAGGGAGGAACTTCGAGTCAAGAATCTTCCAAGAGATGTGTCAACTACTCGGAATCAAAAAGACAAGGACAACCCCGCTTCATCCACAGTCGGACGGTATGGTGGAGCGTTTCAATAGGACTTTGGACGAACATCTCTCGAAGGTCGTAGGTGACTACCAACGGGATTGGGACCGGCAGATTCCCTTGTTTTTGATGGCCTATAGAAGTGCCGTGCATAGCACTACTCGACATACGCCGTTCGAAATCTTATTTGGTGGAATAGCTCGTTTACCCAGTGAGGTGAAATTTGGATCTCCTACCAATGAGCCCAGAAATGAAGAAGAGTACGTGGCGGACCTTAGGGAAAGGCTTAGGGACATACACCAAAGGACCAGAAGCCAGATTAAGATGACGAGCGACCGCATGAAGACCAGGTATGATGCCAAGGCAACAACGTCAGGATTCCAGGAAGGAGATCTAGTGTGGCTGTATAATCCCCATCGCCAAAAGGGGAAATCACCTAAATTGCAGCGGAACTGGGAGGGTCCATACAGAATAGTAACCCGCATCAACGATGTTGTCTACCGCATCCAGCGAGGACCAAGGGCCAAAATGAAAGTGGTTCATGCGGACCGATTGAGTCGATACAATGGCCGAAGTGAGGACACACTTGTTCGGGACGAACAAGTCTAAGAGGAGGGCAGTGTAACATAATGTAGCATAATAACTACGCCCTCGAACAGACAACAAATTCCGAAGGGTCTTTTCATTGCTTCTTCTGAGGTTCGTGTCTGAAATTAGTCACCACAGCTCGGATAATATCGCGGATAAAAGAGAACAAGAGAGAATTATAACTGCACGAAATGATTGTCATCTTGGAATTATTATATCAGAATTTTTCTTGTTCCAGTGGTCGAAGAATTTGCTAGAAGTTTCTGGCTATCAGAAACTTCTGCTATATAAGGACAGATGGCGATCAAAAAAGAGACACAGTTGGTTTAGAACCGTGGCGGAGAGATTGGAAAAGTGATAATGGGCGAAGTTGTAATTTGGTGATAAATTGAAAGTTGAGAGTGAACAAGAAAAAGTAATTAGTTTGGATTTGTGAATTAAGTAATAGAAAGGAGATAAAGTGATTTGAGAGGAAAGAGACCTTGTAAGAAAAGAATTTGCGAAGAATAGTATAGTGCGAACTTGAATTGTTCTATAGACTAGAAAATAAAGAAATAAATTTCACAGAATAATCGTTTTATCTACTCGAGCCGTAGCTAGCATATTACAATATGTTAGATCAAGTATACCAAGCAGGTCTTGATGCAGATACATTTGTGCGAAACAGAGTTGTACTTAGTAAAAAATACTCCGCTTTTCTGGATTTATGAATGACCATAAATGGGAAAGTCGGCCTCGAAATGAAAGAATTCAAATAAGTATTCTTAAAAAAAGAAAAACGGATGTCCCGACAAAAGGTAATCCCGGGAAGAAAATTAGGTAACTAGGCCATTATAGAGTTTTCCTAACCTTAAGATTTTAAAGCAAACATACTGGAGGATGTCATCTCAGGTACCATACAATGCAGTAGAGACCTTAAAGCAAGTGTTTGTAAAAATAAAATATCATGTGGTGGTGAACATTCTATTAAAGACTATACCAGTCATGAAATTAAGTGTTCAAATTGTGTAAGAATGAATGATTCTTTAGGGATGAATGCTAGTTGTGACCATGAAGCGAATGATAAATGTCGTCCTGTGGAAATTTGCCTTTCCGTAAATACGAGTAACCTGATAATATGCGACGAAAAGTCGTTGGAAAAACTTGAAGAGGACAGTTGCGTAGTCAAACTCTTGAAGGGAGCGAATACAACATGTACCTTCCGTACGAACACGAAGTAAGCTATCGAACTCGGCAAAAATGATACGGTATTTGTGATGAATTTTAAAGGTCAACTAATTTCGACGAATGCCTCAAGTTTACTTAACGGTACTTATGTGATTCAGCTGAACAATGAGGGAGTGTGATAATACTAGTCGTCATACAGTTGGTGTGGATCTATGCATCAAAAAAGGATTGCAGTATAGATTAATAAATCAAATAGATATTGAGATGAAAATTTGGGGTTTATGTGTTGAAATCTATTCAAATTCTTTTCGAGAAATGGAAATCAGTGAAATTCGGTTCGGTTATAGATTGGAAAGTGATAGCTCTATAATTGCCAACAAGTTTAATTCTTACTTTATAGAAAGTGTAAACGCTATCAGTAATTCCATAGCGACAAATAACACCTCTTCAATTTTTAATTTAACGGAACATCAAACGATATTTAAGTTTAAGCAAATAGATTTGAGTGAACTACGGTCAATATCCAAAAAGATTAACAATAAAAATGCTTTACATCTAAATTTAAAAATTATTCCTAGAAACTTAAAAGAATCGATAGTTGTTCCAATACCCACGGAGTCCGGGACAAATGTGTGTGACAAATTTAGGCCCATTAACATGATGCTTATTTTAGAGAAAATAGTGGAAAAGTGTGCTCATCAACAATTTTATAAATATTTTTGTGACAATAAATTGTTGATCGACAACCAATCGGGCTTTCATCATGATCATTCATGTGAAATATTCCTAAACTGGTTAGTGATGACCTTTAAAGAACAAAGACACAGTGGTAACAAAATTATAACATTATTTTTGGATTTTCAGAGATCATTTGAAACAATTGATAGAGATGTATTAATACAAAAGTTGTCAAAATATGGTGTCAAAGGTAAAGAACTTATGTGGTTTAAGTCTTATTTGTTTGATCGTACTCAAAAAACTAGTGTAAACTGTCCAATGTCTAGTGCCAAAAATACATATTTCGGTGTACCATAAGGAACTATACTCGGTCCCTTATTATTTTTAAATTACATATATGATATCTGTAAAGTGTTAAGAAACAGTCAAATGTTAATGTTCGCTGGCGATGCCTTAATGTATGTAAGTGGTAAAGCTTTGAATAACCTTAAAGAACATAATCAGAATGACTTAAAAACCTTTGTGTAAAAATTAACGTCAACAAAACTAAAAGTATGGTTACAAATAGTGACGAATGTATTAATTTAAAAGTATATGGTGAAGACATTGAACAAGTTCCTGAAATAAAGTACCTCGGTGTAATATTAGACGGTGAAATGAATTTTAATAGCCTTGCGATGTACATGACTAAACATAACTATTGCAAGAAAGGGCAAGAATAAGAAAAACCATAACAACCATTTGTGCAATTAACATATATGTATATATATATTTTTTTTTTCTGCCGAGAGGGTGAAAACCTTCTAAAGACACCATAAGGCCCGACCGCGCGTGCTTATGGTAGTGTGAGATTTTTACTCAGTAAAAACACCACTCTTCAAGATTAATACTACAACTAAGCCGACGCTTATCCAGCAGTTTTATTTTCGCTTACGAGACTCGTGATTTTTGGAAAATGATGTTCGTATGTAATTTAATAAGAATGTAGCGCTTTAGACAGTTTAAATTCCAATGAAAGTTCCTTCAGTTTTCACGACCGGCATATACTATGACGCGAGGTCAAAAGGTTTTGTCCTTTGCAGACGATGAATTGAATTGTTCACGTCAAGTAGTTGAATAACAGTACGGTTACAATGGCCGTGAACACGATCTTTGTGTTTACGAGCAAAATTTGTTATCTCTTCGACGACGCTGGGAATCCCAGGTCCCGATGAATATCTTCGTTACGAACGTACCACGGTGCGATTGTTCTAAGAACTTTATTTTCAATAGTTTGTAGGATGTTTCTATTGCTTTTCCTGGTACAACCCCGTAGTTGTAGCCCATACGTCCACACTGGCTTTAGCACTTGCTTATAGATAAGCGGTTTGTTATGTAGGTTCAATTTCAAATGTTTTCCGAGTAGCCAGTACATTTGTCGGTATTTGTTTTCGAGCTCGTCGCGTTTATTTTTTACGTGCGATTTCCATTTAAGCTTAACATCTAGAGTCATTCCTAGAAATATTGCTTCGTTCGCGTACGGTATTTGAGCCGAGTTTAAATATACGATTTTAGAGGAATAGTTCAGTGAAAAATGTACTTAAAAACACATACATAGTATTTTGCTTACTTAATATGGAACATGGTTGATGACAAAAAAAAAGAAGAACATACGTAACAGATTGTTTACGATGCCAAAAAGAGCCGCGTTGCGTAAAATGTGCCGGTAAACATCTCTCAGTGCGACTTAAATAAACAGGCCCCAGTGACTTGCACAAATTACAAAGGAAAACACCCAGCGAACTATAGAGGCTGCAAAGTGGCGAAACACTCATACTAAAACATCGCGTCCATTTATTGCGCTCCACGACGTACACTAGAAAATAATGACTTATAAGTCTCTTGAATTCACTTGGAGGTGATTTCAATGCGAAGCACACCTTTTGGAGATGCAATTTGGTGTTGACTTTTTTTCGACGGGGAAATATTATTACTTACTTCATAGACTTCAATGTCACAAAAGATGTGGCTAAGAACTTTATGAACGTTGAAAAAAGTTTTGATCTCTATTCAGATCACTCACCAAGTCTATTGAAAAAAAGAAGGAGCTCCTAGATTAACTAGGAACAAAACTAACTGGGACGGCTTTATAAAATATTCCAAAAAAATATTGCTCTGTATATTTACGCTTAAATCACCATACGGAATAGAAGACGAAGAAGGCAGATTTATTGAAGTCTTACATATCGCCGTGTGGAACAACACTCCATATACTCGTAGGAGGATAGAAGTTGCAAATAGTGAAATTAGATACCCGCCGGAAATATAAAAAAAAAACTGATACGAGAAAAGAGGCTACCACACAAAAGATGTCAACAATTCTGCGCTTCCCAGCATAAAACTCATTCGAACCACCTATGTAATAAACTCAAAAGTTCGATCCGAGATATCTGCGCATCTCGAAGGCTGGACTGCCGAAAAAAGTTCAAATTACTCACTCTGAAAAGCCATGGAAGTTATCATAAAACTCCAAATGTAATCTCCACCAATAAGAAAAAACAGTGGCGAATGGGCAAAAAGAGACAAAGAGAAGGCGGTTGCTAAGTATCTAGACGGACAGACATTGATAGAGTATTTTGTTGGTACCATTGCGACATCTGAGAACTTTAAAATAAAAAGTGAGTCGTTGTCCGAACTTCACCAGGCAACAATAGAACTGAAAAATAACAAGGCCTCAAGGAATTGCCAAAAAAGTTATAATCAAACTTTATCTTACAAATACTTCCAATACTTCAATAAGACTATTATGCGTTCCAAGACAATGGAAAGTCCCTAACTGTATTACTGCATCACTATTTACTATCTATTAATGTGATGGTGAATGTGTAAATAGTTGCATAAATTCAAGGATTGCTTCGGGAAGACACGACAAAAGAAAAATTAAATCTGTTACCACAGGAAAATCAGCACAAGTCCACTTATGTGAAAATTAGATTAAGTTAGTTTTTTTTTAGTTATAGATCTGTTTGGTTTACTGGCCGCCCAGAATGACATTTATATTCATGAAAGTACATACGAGTATATATGTATATTATAATAGTAGAAG
>CAUJBT010000177.1:0-17398 GCA_963082735.1 Pocota personata
AATGAGTATCTTCCGAGGGATTTCAGGTAAAAATCGTAATTTTCGAAGTATCTCCGATTGTAATAATTAGTATCTCGCTGAATTCGTGTTTGTTTTGCGAGTTCGGAACTGTATTTAGATATGTCGTGCGATAAATAGTTTTCGAGAAAATGAGTATGTTCCGAGGGAGGTCAGGTAAAAATCGGGATTTTCGAAGTATTTCCGATTGTAATAATTAGTATCTCGCTGAATTCGTGTTTGTTTTGCGAGTTCAGAACTGTGTTTAGATATGTCCTGCGATAAATAGTTTTCGAGAAAATGAGTATCTTTCTAGGGAGGTCAGGTAAAAATCGTGATTTTCGAAGTATCTCCCATTGTAATAATTTGTATCTAGCTGAATTCGTGTTTGTTTTGCGAGTTCAGAACTGTATTTAGATTTGTCCTGCGATAATTAGTTTTCGAGAAAATGAGTATCTTCCGAGGGATTTCAGGTAAAAATCGTAATTTTCGAAGTATCTCCAATTGTAATAATTAGTATCTCGCTGAATTCGTGTTTGTTTTGCGAGTTCAGAACTGTATTTAGATATGTCGTGCGATAAATAGTTTTCGAGAAAATGAGTATCTTCCGAGGGAGGTCAGGTAAAAATCGGGATTTTCGAAGTATTTCCGATTGTCATAATTAGTATCTCGCTGAATTCGTGTTTGTTTTGCGAGTTCAGAACTGTACTTAGATATGTCGTGCGATAAGTAGTTTTCGAGAAAATGAGTATCTTCCGAGGGAGGTCAGGTAAAAATCGGGATTTTTGAAGTATCTCCGATTGTAATAATTAGTACCTCGCTGAATTCGTGTTTGTTTTGCGAGTTCAGAACTGTATTTAGATATGTCCTGCGATAAATAGTTTTCGAGAAAATGAGTATCTTTCGAGTTAGGTCAGGTAAAAATCGTGATTATCGAAGTATCTCCCATTGTAATAATTTGTATCTAGCTGAATTCGTGTTTGTTTTGCGAGTTCAGAAATGTATTTAGATTTGTCCTGCGATAATTAGTTTTCGAGAAAATGAGTATCTTCCGAGGGATTTCAGGTAAAAATCGTAATTTTCGAAGTATCTCCGATTGTAATAATTAGTACCTCGCTGAATTCGTGTTTGTTTTGCGAGTTCAGAACTGTATTTAGATATGTCGTGCGATAAATAGTTTTCGAGAAAATGAGTATCTTCCTAGGAAGGTCAGGTAAAAATCGGGATTTTCGAAGTATTTCCGATTGTAATAATTAATATCTCGCTGAATTCGTGTTTGTTTTGCGAGTTCAGAACTGTATTTAGATATGTCGTGCGATAAGTAGTTTTCGAGAAAATGAGTATCTTCCGAGGGAGGTCAGGTAAAAATCGGGATTTTCGAAGTATCTCCGATTGTAATAATTTGTATCTAGCTGAATTCGTGTTTGTTTTGCGAGTTCAGAACTGTATTTAGATTTGTCCTGCGATGACTAGTTTTCGAGAAAATGAGTATCTTCCGAGGGATTTCAGGTAAAAATCGTAATTTTCGAAGTATCTCCGATTGTAATAATTAGTATCTCGCTGAATTCGTGTTTGTTTTGCGAGTTCGGAACTGTATTTAGATATGTCGTGCGATAAATAGTTTTCGAGAAAATGAGTATGTTCCGAGGGAGGTCAGGTAAAAATCGGGATTTTCGAAGTATTTCCAATTGTAATAATTAGTATCTCGCTGAATTCGTGTTTATTTTGCGAGTTCAGAACTGTATTTAGATATGTCGTGCGATAAGTAGTTTTCGAGAAAATGAGTATCTTCCGAGGGAGGTCAGGTAAAAATCGGGATTTTCGAAGTATCTCCGATTGTAATAATTTGTATCTAGCTGAATTCGTGTTTGTTTTGCGAGTTCAGAACTGTATTTAGATTTGTCCTGCGATAATTAGTTTTCGAGAAAATGAGTATCTTCCGAGGGATTTCAGGTAAAAATCGTAATTTTCGAAGTATCTCCGATTGTAATAATTAGTATCTCGCTGAATTCGTGTTTGTTTTGCGAGTTCAGAACTGTATTTAGATATGTCGTGCGATAAACAGTTTAATAGTTTAATAGAGAAAATGAGTATCTTCCGAGGGAGGTCAGGTAAAAATCGGGATTTTCGAAGTATTTCCGATTGTAATAATTAGTATCTCGCTGAATTCGTGTTTGTTTTGCGAGTTCAGAACTGTATTTAGATATGTCCTGCGATAAATAGTTTTCGAGAAAATGAGTATCTTTCGAGGGAGGTCAGGTAAAAATCGTGATTTTCGAAGTATCTCCCATTGTAATAATTTGTATCTAGCTGAATTCGTGTTTGTTTTGCGAGTTCAGAACTGTATTTAGATTTGTCCTGCGATAATTAGTTTTCGAGAAAATGAGTATCTTCCGAGGGATTTCAGGTAAAAATCGTAATTTTCGAAGTATCTCCGATTGTAATAATTTGTATCTAGCTGAATTCGTGTTTGTTTTGCGAGTTCAGAACTGTATTTAGATTTGTCCTGCGATAATTAGTTTTCGAGAAAATGAGTATCTTCCGAGGGATTTCAGGTAAAAATCGTAATTTTCGAAGTATCTCCCATTGTAATAATTTGTATCTAGCTGCATTCGTGTTTGTTTTGCGAGTTCAGAACTGTATTTAGATTTGTCCTGCGATAAGTAGTTTTCGAGAAAATGAGTATGTTCCGAGGGATTTCAGGTAAAAATCGTAATTTTCGAAGTATCTCCGATTGTAATAATTAGTATCTCGCTGAATTCATGTTTGTTTTGCGAGTTCAGAACTGTATTTAGATTTGTCCTGCGATAATTAGTTTTCGAGAAAATGAGTATCTTCCGAGGGATTTCAGGTAAAAATCGTAATTTTCGATGTATCTCCGATTGTAATAATTAGTATCTCGCTGAATTCGTGTTTGTTTTGCGAGTTCAGAACTGTATTTAGATATGTCGTGCGATAAATAGTTTTCGAGAAAATGAGTATCTTCCGAGGAAGGTCAGGTAAAAATCGGGATTTTCGAAGTATTTCCGATTGTAATAATTAGTATCTCACTGAATTCGTGTTTGTTTTGCGAGTTCAGAACTGTATTTAGATATGTCGTGCGATAAGTAGTTTTCGAGAAAATGAGTATCTTCCGAGGGAGGTCAGGTAAAAATCGCGATTTTCGAAGTATCTCCGATTGTAATAATTTGTATCTCGCTGAATTCGTGTTTGTTTTGCGAGTTCAGAACTGTATTTAGATATGTAATGCGATAAATAGTTTTCGAGAAAATGAGTATCTTTCGAGAGAGGTCAGGTAAAAATCGTCATTATCGAAGTATCTCCCATTGTAATAATTTGTATCTAGCTGAATTCGTGTTTGTTTTGCGAGTTCAGAACTGTATTTAGATTTGTCCTGCGATAATTAGTTTTCGAGAAAATGAGTATCTTCCGAGGGATTTCAGGTAAAAATCGTAATTTTCGAAGTATCTCCGTTTGTAATAATTAGTATCTCGCTGAATTCGTGTTTGTTTTGCGAGTTCAGAACTGTATTTAGATATGTCGTGCGATAAATAGTTTTCGAGAAAATGAGTATCTTCCGAGGGAGGTCAGGTAAAAATCGGGATTTTCGAAGTATTTCCGATTGTAATAATTAGTATCTCGCTGAATTCGTGCTTGTTTTGCGAGTTCAGAACTGTATTTAGATATGTCGTGCGATAAGTAGTTTTCGAGAAAATGAGTATCTTCCGAGGGAGGTCAGGTAAAAATCGTTATTTTCGAAGTATCTCCGATTGTAATAATTTGTATCTCGCTGAATTCGTGTTTGTTTTGCGAGTTCAGAACTGTATTTAGATTTGTCCTGCGATAATTAGTTTTCGAGAAAATGAGTATCTTCCGAGGGATTTCAGGTAAAAATCGTAATTTTCGAAGTATCTCCGATTGTAATAATTAGTATCTCGCTGAATTCGTGTTTGTTTTGCGAGTTCAGAACTGTATTTAGATATGTCGTGCGATAAATAGTTTTCGAGAAAATGAGTATCTTCCGAGGGAGGTCAGGTAAAAATCGGGATTTTCGAAGTATTTCCGATTGTAATAATTAGTATCTCGCTGAATTCGTGTTTGTTTTGCGAGTTCAGAACTGTGTTTAGATATGTCCTGCGATAAATAGTTTTCGAGAAAATGAGTATCTTTCGAGGGAGGTCAGGTAAAAATCGTGATTTTCGAAGTATCTCCCATTGTAATAATTTGTATCTAGCTGAATTCGTGTTTGTTTTGCGAGTTCAGAACTGTATTTAGATTTGTCCTGCGATAATTAGTTTTCGAGAAAATGAGTATCTTCCGAGGGATTTCAGGTAAAAATCGTAATTTTCGAAGTATCTCCAATTGTAATAATTAGTATCTCGCTGAATTCGTGTTTGTTTTGCGAGTTCAGAACTGTATTTAGATATGTCGTGCGATAAATAGTTTTCGAGAAAATGAGTATCTTCCGAGGGAGGTCAGGTAAAAATCGGGATTTTCGAAGTATTTCCGATTGTCATAATTAGTATCTCGCTGAATTCGTGTTTGTTTTGCGAGTTCAGAACTGTACTTAGATATGTCGTGCGATAAGTAGTTTTCGGGAAAATGAGTATCTTCCGAGGGAGGTCAGGTAAAAATCGGGATTTTTGAAGTATCTCCGATTGTAATAATTAGTACCTCGCTGAATTCGTGTTTGTTTTGCGAGTTCAGAACTGTATTTAGATATGTCCTGCGATAAATAGTTTTCGAGAAAATGAGTATCTTTCGAGGGAGGTCAGGTAAAAATCGTGATTATCGAGGTATCTCCCATTGTAATAATTTGTATCTAGCTGAATTCGTGTTTGTTTTGCGAGTTCAGAAATGTATTTAGATTTGTCCTGCGATAATTAGTTTTCGAGAAAATGAGTATCTTCCGAGGGATTTCAGGTAAAAATCGTAATTTTCGAAGTATCTCCGATTGTAATAATTAGTACCTCGCTGAATTCGTGTTTGTTTTGCGAGTTCAGAACTGTATTTAGATATGTCGTGCGATAAATAGTTTTCGAGAAAATGAGTATCTTCCTAGGAAGGTCAGGTAAAGATCGGGATTTTCGAAGTATTTCCGATTGTAATAATTAATATCTCGCTGAATTCGTGTTTGTTTTGCGAGTTCAGAACTGTATTTAGATATGTCGTGCGATAAGTAGTTTTCGAGAAAATGAGTATCTTCCGAGGGAGGTCAGGTAAAAATCGGGATTTTCGAAGTATCTCCGATTGTAATAATTTGTATCTAGCTGAATTCGTGTTTGTTTTGCGAGTTCAGAACTGTATTTAGATTTGTCCTGCGATAATTAGTTTTCGAGAAAATGAGTATCTTCCGAGGGATTTCAGGTAAAAATCGTAATTTTCGAAGTATCTCCGATTGTAATAATTAGTATCTCGCTGAATTCGTGTTTGTTTTGCGAGTTCGGAACTGTATTTAGATATGTCGTGCGATAAATAGTTTTCGAGAAAATGAGTATCTTTCGGTAGAGGTCAGGTAAAAATCGGGATTTTCGAAGTATTTCCAATTGTAATAATTAGTTTCTCGCTGAATTCGTGTTTATTTTGCGAGTTCAGAACTGTATTTAGATATGTCGTGCGATAAGTAGTTTTCAAGAAAATGAGTATCTTCCGAGGGAGGTCAGGTAAAAATCGGGATTTTCGAAGTATCTCCGATTGTAATAATTTGTATCTAGCTGAATTCGTGTTTGTTTTGCGAGTTCAGAACTGTATTTGGATTTGTCCTGCGATAATTAGTTTTCGAGAAAATGAGTATCTTCCGAGGGATTTCAGGTAAAAATCGTAATTTTCGAAGTATCTCCCATTGTAATAATTTGTATCTAGCTGCATTCGTGTTTGTTTTGCGAGTTCAGAACTGTATTTAGATTTGTCCTGCGATAAGTAGTTTTCGAGAAAATGAGTATGTTCCGAGGGATTTCAGGTAAAAATCGTAATTTTCGAAGTATCTCCGATTGTAATAATTAGTATCTCGCTGAATTCGTGTTTGTTTTGCGAGTTCAGAACTGTATTTAGATATGTCGTGCGATAAGTAGTTTTCGAGAAAATGAGTATCTTCCGAGGGAGGTCAGGTAAAAATCGGGATTTTCGAAGTATCTCCGATTGTAATAATTTGTATCTCGCTGAATTCGTGTTTGTTTTGCGAGTTCAGAACTGTATTTAGATATGTCCTGCGATAAATAGTTTTCGAGAAAATGAGTATCTTTCGAGGGAGGTCAGGTAAAAATCGTGATTTTCGAAGTATTTCCCATTGTAATAATTTCTATCTAGCTGAATTCGTGTTTGTTTTGCGAGTTCAGAACTGTATTTAGATTTGTCCTGCGATAATTAGTTTTCGAGAAAATGAGTATCTTCCGAGGGATTTCAGGTAAAAATCGTAATTTTCGAAGTATCTCCGATTGTAATAATTAGTATCTCGCTGAATTCGTGTTTGTTTTGCGAGTTCGGAACTGTATTTAGATATGTCGTGCGATAAATAGTTTTCGAGAAAATGAGTATGTTCCGAGGGAGGTCAGGTAAAAATCGGGATTTTCGAAGTATTTCCAATTGTAATAATTAGTATCTCGCTGAATTCGTGTTTATTTTGCGAGTTCAGAACTGTATTTAGATATGTCGTGCGATAAGTAGTTTTCGAGAAAATGAGTATCTTCCGAGGGAGGTCAGGTAAAAATCGGGATTTTCGAAGTATCTCCGATTGTAATAATTTGTATCTAGCTGAATTCGTGTTTGTTTTGCGAGTTCAGAACTGTATTTGGATTTGTCCTGCGATAATTAGTTTTCGAGAAAATGAGTATCTTCCGAGGGATTTCAGGTAAAAATCGTAATTTTCGAAGTATCTCCCATTGTAATAATTTGTATCTAGCTGCATTCGTGTTTGTTTTGCGAGTTCAGAACTGTATTTAGATTTGTCCTGCGATAAGTAGTTTTCGAGAAAATGAGTATATTCCGAGGGATTTCAGGTAAAAATCGTAATTTTCGAAGTATCTCCGATTGTAATAATTAGTATCTCGCTGAATTCGTGTTTGTTTTGCGAGTTCAGAACTGTATTTAGATATGTCGTGCGATAAGTAGTTTTCGAGAAAATGAGTATCTTCCGAGGGAGGTCAGGTAAAAATCGGGATTTTCGAAGTATCTCCGATTGTAATAATTTGTATCTCGCTGAATTCGTGTTTATTTTGCGAGTTCAGAACTGTATTTAGATATGTCCTGCGATAAATAGTTTTCGAGAAAATGAGTATCTTTCGAGGGAGGTCAGGTAAAAATCGTGATTTTCGAAGTATCTCCCATTGTAATAATTTGTATCTAGCTGAATTCGTGTTTGTTTTGCGAGTCAAGAACTGTATTTAGATTTGTCCTGCGATAATTAGTTTTCGAGAAAATGAGTATCTTCCGAGGGATTTCAGGTAAAAATCGTAATTTTCGAAGTATCTCCGATTGTAATAATTTGTATCTAGCTGAATTCGTGTTTGTTTTGCGAGTTCAGAACTGTATTTAGATTTGTCCTGCGATAATTAGTTTTCGAGAAAATGAGTATCTTCCGAGGGATTTCAGGTAAAAATCGTAATTTTCGAAGTATCTCCGATTGTAATAATTTGTATCTAGCTGCATTCGTGTTTGTTTTGCGAGTTCAGAACTGTATTTAGATTTGTCCTGCGATAAGTAGTTTTCGAGAAAATGAGTATGTTCCGAGGGATTTCAGGTAAAAATCGTAATTTTCGAAGTATCTCCGATTGTAATAATTAGTATCTCGCTGAATTCGTGTTTGTTTTGCGAGTTCAGAACTGTATTTAGATATGTCGTGCGATAAGTAGTTTTCGAGAAAATGAGTATCTTCCGAGGGAGGTCAGGTAAAAATCGGGATTTTCGAAGTATCTCCGATTGTAATAATTTGTATCTCGCTGAATTCGTGTTTGTTTTGCGAGTTCAGAACTGTATTTAGATATGTCCTGCGATAAATAGTTTTCGAGAAAATGAGTATCTTTCGAGGGAGGTCAGGTAAAAATCGTGATTTTCGAAGTATTTCCCATTGTAATAATTTGTATCTAGCTGAATTCGTGTTTGTTTTGCGAGTTCAGAACTGTATTTAGATTTGTCCTGCGATAATTAGTTTTCGAGAAAATGAGTATCTTCCGAGGGATTTCAGGTAAAAATCGTAATTTTCGAAGTATCTCCGATTGTAATAATTAGTATCTCGCTGAATTCGTGTTTGTTTTGCGAGTTCAGAACTGTATTTAGATATGTCGTGCGATAAATAGTTTTCGAGAAAATGAGTATCTTCCGAGGGAGGTCAGGTAAAAATCGGGATTTTCGAAGTATTTCCAATTGTAATAATTAGTATCTCGCTGAATTCGTGTTTATTTTGCGAGTTCAGAACTGTATTTAGATATGTCGTGCGATAAGTAGTTTTCGAGAAAATGAGTATCTTCCGAGGGAGGTCAGGTAAAAATCGGGATTTTCGAAGTATCTCCGATTGTAATAATTTGTATCTAGCTGAATTCGTGTTTGTTTTGCGAGTTCAGAACTGTATTTAGATTTGTCCTGCGATAATTAGTTTTCGAGAAAATGAGTATCTTCCGAGGGATTTCAGGTAAAAATCGTAATTCTCGAAGTATCTCCGATTGTAATAATTAGTATCTCGCTGAATTCGTGTCTGTTTTACGAGTTCAGAACTGTATTTAGATATGTCGTGCGATAAGTAGTTTTCGAGAAAATGAGTATCTTCCGAGGGAGGTCAGGTAAAAATCGGGATTTTCGAAATATCTCCGATTGTAATAATTTGTATCTCGCTGAATTCGTGTTTGTTTTGCGAGTTCAGAACTGTATTTAGATATGTCCTGCGATAAATAGTTTTCGAGAAAATGAGTATCTTTCGAGGGAGGTCAGGTAAAAATCGTGATTTTCGAAGTATCTCCCATTGTAATAATTTGTATCTAGCTGAATTCGTGTTTGTTTTGCGAGTTCAGAACTGTATTTAGATTTGTCCTGCGATAATTAGTTTTCGAGAAAATGAGTATCTTCCGAGGGATTTCAGGTAAAAATCGTAATTTTCGAAGTATCTCCGATTGTAATAATTAGTATCACGCTGAATTCGTGTTTGTTTTGCGAGTTCAGAACTGTATTTAGATATGTCGTGCGATAAATAATTTTCGAGCAAATGAGTATCTTCCGAGGAAGGTCAGGTAAAAATCGGGATTTTCGAAGTATTTCCGATTGTAATAATTAATATC
This sequence comes from Pocota personata, assembly GCA_963082735.1. Taxonomy (NCBI): domain Eukaryota; kingdom Metazoa; phylum Arthropoda; class Insecta; order Diptera; family Syrphidae; genus Pocota; species Pocota personata. The sequence continues at coordinate 9,261 of CAUJBT010000177.1, forward strand.
TCGCTGAATTCGTGTTTGTTTTGCGAGTTCAGAACTGTATTTAGATATGTCGTGCGATAAGTAGTTTTCGAGAAAATGAGTATCTTCCGAGGGAGGTCAGGTAAAAATCGGGATTTTCGAAGTATCTCCGATTGTAATAATTTGTATCTCGCTGAATTCGTGTTTGTTTTGCGAGTTCAGAACTGTATTTAGATATGTCCTGCGATAAATAGTTTTCGAGAAAATGAGTATCTTTCGAGGGAGGTCAGGTAAAAATCGTGATTTTCGAAGTATCTCCCATTGTAATAATTTGTATCTAGCTGAATTCGTGTTTGTTTTGCGAGTTCAGAACTGTATTTAGATTTGTCCTGCGATAATTAGTTTTCGAGAAAATGAGTATCTTCCGAGGGATTTCAGGTAAAAATCGTACTTTTCGAAGTATCTCCGATTGTAATAATTAGTATCTCGCTGAATTCGTGTTTTGCGAGTTCAGAACTGTATTTAGATATGTCGTGCGATAAATAGTTTTCGAGAAAATGAGTATCTTCCGAGGGAGGTCAGGTAAAAATCGGGATTTTCGAAGTATTTAAGATTGTAATAATTAGTATCTCGCTGAATTCGTGTTTGTTTTGCGAGTTCAGAACTGTATTTAGATATGTCCTGCGATAATTAGTTTTCGAGAAAATGAGTATCTTCCGAGGGAGGTCAGGTAAAAATCGTAATTTTCGAAGTATCTCCGATTGTAATAATTAGTATCTCGCTGAATTCGTGTTTGTTTTGCGAGTTCAGAACTGTATTTAGATATGTCGTGCGATAAATAGTTTTCGAGAAAATGAGTATCTTCCGAGGGAGGTCAGGTAAAAATCGGGATTTTCGAAGTATTTCCGATTGTAATAATTAGTATCTCGCTGAATTCGTGTCTGTTTTGCGAGTTCAGAACTGTATTTAGATATGTCGTGCGATAAGTAGTTTTCGAGAAAATGAGTATCTTCCGAGGGAGGTCAGGTAAAAATCGGGATTTTCGAAGTATCTCCCATTGTAATAATTTGTATCTAGCTGAATTCGTGTTTGTTTTGCGAGTTCAGAACTGTATTTAGATTTGTCCTGCGATAATTAGTTTTCGAGAAAATGAGTATCTTCCGAGGGATTTCAGGTAAAAATCGTAATTTTCGAAGTATCTCCGATTGTAATAACTAGTATCTCGCTGAATTCGTGTTTGTTTTGCGAGTTCAGAACTGTATTTAGATATGTCGTGCGATAAATAGTTTTCGAGAAAATGAGTATCTTCCGAGGGAGGTCAGGTAAAAATCGGGATTTTCGAAGTATTTAAGATTGTAATAATTAGTATCTCGCTGAATTCGTGTTTGTTTTGCGAGTTCAGAACTGTATTTAGATATGTCGTGCGATAAGTATTTTTCGAGAAAATGAGTATCTTCCGAGGGAGGTCAGGTAAAAATCGGGATTTTCGAAGTATCTCCGATTGTAATAATTTGTATCTCGCTGAATTCGTGTTTGTTTTGCGAGTTCAGAACTGTATTTAGATATGTCCTGCGATAAATAGTTTTCAAGAAAATGAGTATCTTCCGAGGGAGGTCAGGTAAAAATCGGGATTTTCGAAGTATCTCCGATTGTAATAATTTGTACCTAGCTGCATTCGTGTTTGTTTTGCGAGTTCAGAACTGTATTTAGATTTGTCCTGCGATAATTAGTTTTCGAGAAAATGAGTATCTTCCGAGGGATTTCAGGTAAAAATCGTAAATTTCGAAGTATCTCCGATTGTAATAATTAGTATCTCGCTGAATTCGTGTTTGTTTTGCGAGTTCAGAACTGTATTCAGATATGTCGTGCTATAAATAGTTTTCGAGAAAATGAGTATCTTCCGAGGGAGGTCAGGTATAAATCGGGATTTTCGAAGTATTTCCGATTGTAATAATTAGTATCTCGCTGAATTCGTGTTTGTTTTGCGAGTTCAGAACTGTATTTAGATATGTCGTGCGATAAGTAGTTTTCGAGAAAATGAGTATCTTCCGAGGGAGGTCAGGTAAAAATCGGGATTTTCGAAGTATCTCCGATTGTAATAATTTGTATCTCGCTGAATTCGTGTTTGTTTTGCGAGTTCAGAACTGTATTTATATATGTCCTGCGATAAATAGTTTTCGAGAAAATGAGTATCTTCCGAGGAAGGTCAGGTAAAAATCGTGATTTTCGAAGTGTTGGCGACTATGCCATAAAAAATGAAAAAAAGTCTTTGGCAAGTTCCAGTGTCCACGCACCATGCAAAACAACTGATCACTTCAATCTATAGAAAAGTGCTGAGCAGGAACTTAACCGTGCACTTGAACAGCAGTACAAAAAAAAACGCTAGAGCAACCGTGAGAAAATAAACCACCGATTCTATCCACGTTATAAAATAGAGTTATCTTTTAATGTTAAAACGTTTCTTTCTTATATACACATTGTCTAGTTAGTATATACAAAAAAATGAATTCATCGTATAAATTTTGACATTTGTTGTGGGGGCGTTGATGATGGGAAGGTACTCTAAACACGTTGAGCCTTCGTGTTTGATGACGTCACTGTAACTCGAACATTCTCCCCCCCCGGTGAACGAAGTTCGCAAGTTGTCGTCTTCACTTTCGGTATACGTTGCATCTTAGTATCAATTTGTAGATGGTTTGGCAATTTTAGTTGAAGCTGGCAACCCTGTACGTGAAAGAGGTCTCATATGTACATGTAAAGAGAGAACAGATTAATATTTCTTTCAGAAACATGCATTGGGTGCAACAACAAAACATAGAGCGAACGACCACAACAGAAACCAAAACAAAGAACGCAGCAGATGTGCTACGCACGTTCCCGTTGTGTACTCTCTTGCTGACGGTGGCTTGTTTACCACTGAAGTAGTCGACCGTCTGTTGGAAGGTTGGTGTTGTGCGGGATTTTAAGCGTGTGATGTGTTTGAATTAAATTTGGTATTAAAACTTGTTCTTATTATAGGTATTAATCCAGGTGAGTATTATTATTTGATTATTGTTGTTTCATTAGATTTAGTAGATTTCATTTCCTTCATGTGTTGAATTTTAATATTTGTTTTGTTTATGTGACTTGTGTGTTTGTATGTATGAATGGAATCGCAAGCGTGAGACTTGAATGAATGTCACTGATTTAGCGGAGTGTGTGTGTGAATGGGTGTATGATTGAAAACATGAGTATGATACTTGAGTGAGTGTCATTGATTAGCGTGTGTGTATGAATTTGTTGTTCCGTTGTGTGCTGTGTTGGGTAACCAATTATTGGAAGCAACAGTGGTGCATAATTGTTTTGCTACACCATAGGAATTGAGGCAATGGGTTAAAATTTATTTATTTTTCGATTTGTGTTGTGTAGGGAAGAAAGATGTGTGTTTGTTATCAACATCTAAGGACTTGTGCATATGTTATGAATGCAAATTTAATTTGTGAGTGTTTTCTCTTGGGTTGAATTGATAGGGAGTGGACAAAGTTTTGTGACTGGTCGTCGAAATTTCCCATGCGCGGTTTTGAGCGTGACTACCCGGGTAAGATTATCGCTTCCTGGGAATGTTTCTGCGATGCGGCCTAAGTTCCATTTTGCTGGGGGCAATCGCTCGTCCTTTAATAGAACTATGTCTCCTACTTTGAGTTGAGGTTGTGGTTTTAGCCATTTCGGTCGTTGCTGTAGCCGTGCCAAATACTCCTGTTGCCAGTGGTTCCAGAAGGATTGCAGGTGAAGTTGAATGGCCTTCCATCTTTCGACGATGTTTTGTTTTCCTCTGGTTAGATCGGGCTCCGGGACCGTGAAGATTGCTTCTCCTATTAAAAAGTGCGCTGGTGTTAAGGCTTGAAAATCGTCGGGATTCTCCGTTAATGGACAAAGGGGCCTCGAGTTTAGGCACGCCTCGATCTGTGTAAGAAGTGTTGTTAGCTCCTCGTATGTTAAGGTTGCATTCCCGGCGATCCTCTTCAAATGGTGTTTGACACTTTTAACCCCTGCTTCCCACAGTCCTCCGAAGTGGGGAGAAGCCGGGGGTATGAAATTCCATTTCGTGCCTTGCGTGGCTAGGACATCGGCAATCTCTTCCCAGTCGTGTTCTGCAGACTTTAATAATCGACGCAAGTCCGCTCCGGCTCCTACAAAATTCGTACCACAGTCACTGTACATTTGGTCGGCCACTCCTCTTCGGGCTGTGAATCTTCGAAAGGCGGCTAAGAAGGCTTGGGTCGTGAGATCAGTTACCGCTTCCAAATGGATTGCTTTCGTGGCTAAGCAAATAAATATTGCGAAATACCCTTTGTGGCACTTAGCTCCTCTACCTTTCCACGTTTTGATATTAATAGGACCAGCATAATCCACACCTGTATGAAAGAACGGGCGTGACACAGTTACTCTTGGCCCCGGTAACTCACCCATTAGTTGATGTGTTGTTTTGCAACGGTACCTGTAGCAGATGGTGCACTGATGTAGACATGGAGATATCCATCCCATAGGATCAAACAATCTTGCAACGGTTGATAAAATAGATCTCTTGGTCGGTATATGACCATTTGGCGAAGTGTAGCTGTAGGAAATGGTCTCGGCAGTTGGAAGCCAGTGTATGCCCAACATCTTGATGTCATTCAGACCCTCGGAAGGTACCGAAAACTTGGTTTCCCGTTCTTGGAGAGGTACGCCTTCTAGAAGTTCCATCGCATTCGAGGCCCACTTTCGTAAGTGGAATCCGGCTGCCTCGAGAGTGCTCCTGATATCGCTTATCTTCCTTTCAGCTTCTTGTTTGGTGTTGGCTCCTGATATCAAGTCGTCGACATACATTTCTTCCAGAATCATCTTGGCTGCACGTGGAAAGTTCAGACGTGCGTCATCTGCCAACCAGTTGAGTGTTCGGATGGCTAGGTACGGTGCGGACGCAGTCCCGAAGGTAACGGTTTTCAGCCGATAAATTTTAATACATTCTGTAGGATGTTTTCGCCAGAAAATCAGTTGGTAGTTGGAGTCCTGGTCATCTACCCAAATTTGTCGATACATCTTTTCGATGTCGGCTGTGAAGGTGAATTTGTATAGCCTCCACCGAAGGATGATATCAATTATGTTGTTTTGCAGTGCTGGACCTACCATCAGTCGGTCGTTTAAGGATGTGCCATCAGTAGTCTTGAAGGAAGCATCGAAAACTACACGCAATTTGGTGGACGAGCTACTCTCTTTGACAACTGCATGATGGGGTAGAAAATAATGAGCTGTGTTGTCTGTGAAGGAGTCGTCCTCGACTTCACGCATGTGGCCTAGAGTGCGGTACTCCTCTATGCATTTAGAATAGTCTTCATACAATTTCGGATTTTGTAGCAGGCGACCTTCTAACCGTGTGAAACGCTGTAGTGCACCTTCTCGAGATCTTCCCACTACGGGATGCACGTTGCCTTTAAAGGGAAGGGCTACCTGGAACCGACCATCTGCTACACGTCTTATGTTTGTACGAAAATGCTCCTCACATATGGTGTTTTCCGGAGTCTCCTTGGTCTGGAAAGGTACCTCTTCTAACTCCCAAAATTTTCTGATCTGACTCTCTATATTACTGGTTTGATGAAAGGTCCTGATCGAGTGTGTTTTGGAAGGAACTCTTCCGAAGAGGATCCACCCCAGTTTCGTCTTCTGGGCTATGGGTAAATTTTTGTCGTTAGGCCTGATTATGTCTGGAAGCAAAATGTCAGCAAGAATATCGCTACCCAACAACAAGTCTACGCTGGCTGGCTTATAAAATTCGGGATCTGCCAAAATCAAACCGTTGAGATAACTCCAGTCTGTAGGTGCCGATGAATACGAAGACCTGCGTGGTGGTCTCAAAGGATGAATGACGTGATGCCAAAGATAAGTCCACCACCCTTTGACAAGTACCACTGCTGACCAAACACCCTTCAGCCCGGACACCTCGACACATGTGGGCTTCGATGGCGTACGAAGTAATTGAAAGGCTGATGTGGTGATGAAACTGGCCTCCGACCCCGAATCTAGAAGGGCTCGAAGTAAAAACGATTCTCCTGTCGACGTCCTTACATTCACTACTGCGGTTGCTAACAGGATATGAGTGCCCTGGTTGGGTGAGCTACCTTTGGGTACTGAGTGAAAAGTATTCACGGACGGACGGGTTATAATTTGCTCCTCATTGGATGCCTGAAAACTGGGAGCATCAGCATTCATTGTCGAAGCCACAAATGTTTGAGTGCGATTGTATGGGTTAGTGCGAACTGCTTGTGGAATGGATGCATGGTTGTGTGAGCTATTATGTGCCTGTCTATTCATGCCTACTGGATTGGAGTGCAGGAGAGAATGATGTGGTTGCTGACAATAGTAGCAACGGCGACTACTTGGACATTGTTCAAAGGTGTGGCTGTATGCCAAGCAGTTGCGACAGATGCCTAACCTATCTACACTCTGACTACGATCTGCAATACTCATTTTTAAAAAGCGGTTGCATTTGCGAATTGCGTGCTGGCCCTTATTGCAGATTTTGCACGAGAACTTTGCGTTGATGACCTGTGAGTGAAACGAGTTACGATGAGACATATTGCGCTGCAAGTTCGATGAACTCCGGACTGGCTGCTGATTCACCGCCTCCAAGGTACGGAAACGTGTCTCCAGGAATTGCGTAAATTCCGTAAAACTTGGCAGCTCCTTCGAATCATCTTTGGCCCCTAATCGTTCCTCCCATAATTGCTGCGTTTTGTTGGGCAGCTTTTGAAGCAATACAAAAATGAGCACCGCATCCCAATGCTTGACTGGAACCTTCAAGTTGTCTAGACTATGGACAACTTCCGTTGAGGTATCTAATAACTCCTTAATTGAGTCAGCTCGCTCCTGCACTATTGACGGTTGGTTAAATAAGCACTTTAACTGTGTGTTCACCAAGAACCGTTGATGGTCATAACGGTCCGTCAATATCGACCATGCCTTTGAGTAGTTCCCGTTGTCGACATTCAGGTGAGCTAACAACTTTTCTGCTTCCCCGGATACACTGGTTTTAAGATAATGCATCTTTTTTATTTCCGACAGGGCAGCATTGTTGTGGATTAGAGAGATGAACAAATCGTGGAAGGTGCGCCAAGTCTCATAGGAGCCCGAGAAAACTGGCAGCTTAATTTTTGGCAGGTTGATATCTGCTCCACTGGATGCAGTGCTCGTCATCTCCAACGGCCGTTGAACCTCAATGACCTGCGCTGGGGTAAGCTTATCTCTGGCATCAAGCAAATCACTCCTATACTCTACATATACCTCCCTTATATTACCATAAACCTCTTGCACACCCTCTAATTCCTTAGTTTCTTCCCCTACACAACACAAAAATTCCTCATAACTCTTGTTCGCCCTATCCATAGATTGCTTCAACAACGATAAACGACTGGCTATATAATTTGAAGTACGTCGAGTCTCACTTTTCGTCTTTTTGAAGTTCGCAAAATCTTTAGTCATTTGCGTTAACAACCCTTCCAAAACCTTGCTCTTCATTATTTTTAATTTATACTATAGGTATATAAACAATAATAAAGTAAGAAAGTATTCCACTTACTTGTAATTTGGTTGCAGGTTAAATTCTTCCAGGGTCCAAGGTTCAACTTTGTGGGTCCAAGGGTTAAACTCTCCAACTCCCAGAAATTTTCACACACTAATGCTGGATTTTTCTTAGAAAAATTTTTGGGTTCAGCTACAGGATTGATGTGCAAGGATTCCAAGAAGTCCAACGATGGGTATCCCACGTAGAATTGTTCGGCGACCAATATTCCCCCATTGAAGTATCCAGATGTCAAAGCACTCACACACAATTTTGTTGTTTTTTTTTTGTTTACTTTAATTTTTGATTGAATTGAAAATTTTTTTGCAATTTAGATTATTTTAGATTATAATTAAATCGAATTGTAATTAAACTCAAATATATATTGTATATATGTATGAATAAAACTAGGCTTCGAAGGACCACTATGTTGGCGACTATGCCATAAAAAATGAAAAAAAAGTCTTTGGCAAGTTCCAGTGTCCACGCACCATGCAAAACAACTGATCACTTCAATCTATAGAAAAGTGCTGAGCAGGAACTTAACCGTGCACTTGAACAGCAGTACAAAAAAAACGCTAGAGCAACCGTGAGAAAATAAACC
>CAUJBT010000178.1:0-15183 GCA_963082735.1 Pocota personata
AAACCATCACGGACCTGCGACGTTTCTTGGGGATGGTAAACTATTACCGTCGCTGCATTCCACACTCAGCGCAGACTCAAGTTCCACTCAACAGCTACCTCAAGGATGCAAAAAAGCACGACAAGCGCAAGATTCAATGGACACCAGAATCGGAGGCTGCCCTCGAAAAATGCAAGAACAGCGTTTCTTCCGCCGTTAGAGCTTCCTTTCTGTCACCGTCTGCACCTCTAGCTCTCTCAACAGACGCTTCAGACTTCGCCATCGGTGCCACACTTGAACAGCTGGAAGACGGTATCTCAAGGCCCCTTGGATTCTTTTCACGGAAGCTCAGTCCAACAGGGATGCGCTACAGTACCTACGACAGAGAACTTCTCGCCATCTTCGCAAGCATCAGGTTCTTCCGGCACACCCTCGATGGTCGATCTTTCGTAATCAAAACAGATCATCGACCTCTTGTCTACGCATTCTCGCAACGGTCAGACAAAACTTCACCTAGACAGATCCATCATCTAAGCTTCATCTCACAAATCAGCACTGAGATAGTCCACATCAACCGTGAAGACAACATTGTCGCTGACGCTTTATCCCGCATTAACACCATTTCCATGCCCCAAACCCTGGATGCAGAAACAATTCGTGCAGCTCAACAGGATGATGAGGAACTTGCACAAATTAAAGAGAATTCTTCACTCACACTTCAGCAGCTCATCATCGGTAAACATCCTCTCTACTGTGACACCTCTAGCGGCGGGGTTCGGCCGTACATTCCTCAACTTTTCCGGAGATGTGCCTTCGACGTCGTGCATGGCCTAGCTCATTCCAGCGGCCGAGCTACTGCGCGTCAACTCAAGCAAAAATTCATCTGGCCTGGAATTAGACGCGACGCTCTGCGCTGGACACGAGAATGCATCCCTTGTCAAAGATCGAAGATACAACGCCAAAACCGCAACAAGCCTTTGCACATCGATGTACCTGACAATCGCTTCGATCACATCCATCTTGACATTACCGAGCTTCCAAGCACCAATGGTCTTCGTTACTGTCTCACCATGATCGACAGGTTCTCACGCTGGCCTGTTGCAGCGCCACTCACTGACATCGAAGCTAACACAGTCGCCACGGCCTTCAACACGAACTGGATCTCACAATTCGGCACTCCTTTAACCATCACGACGGACCAGGGAACCCAGTTTGAGTCGAGACTCTTCACAGCACTGGCAAACATGATTGGAGCCAACAAAATCCACACAACACCTTACCGACCTCAATCCAATGGCCTAATAGAGAGGTGGCATCGCACAGTCAAGACCGCACTCATGTGTCACGCCCCAACGCCATGGCCCGAACTACTTCCAACAGTTCTCCCTGGCCTCCGAACATGCATCAAGGAAGACCTAAACGCTTCGCCAGCACAAATGCTTTTGGAACCGACCTTAGGATACCAGGAGAGTTCTTTCTCACAGAAGACCTACCAGCCAATCCCAACATCTTCCTTGAGAAGTTCCGTGAGCACATCAGGAAGGTACGACCTACGCCGACAACTCATCATACCAAGTCACGCTTCTTCATCCTGAAGGACTTGTACACTTGCTCACATGTCTTCCTCAGAGTGGATGCTGTCAAACCACCCCTGGATCCCCCTTACTCTGGTCCGCATGAAGTCACCAAGCGCATCAACGACCGAGTATTCATCATCCGCATCAATGGCATCGAAAAAGCCATATCCACGGACCGCCTCAAGCCAGCCTTCATTGCGAAGACTGATTCAACTCGATACGATGATTTGTCAACACCAAAGTCATCCAGTGTCCCAGAAAAAAACTTATCAACAACGATGGACAGACCGCTCAGAACTTACTCAAGAGTCAAGAAAACTGTATCGTTTCCCTCTTCAACGAGTTAGGTCACTGGAGGGGGAGTGGATGTGGCGGACATGCCCACTCCAGCAACACTTCTTCCACCACAGTGCTAAGGAAGTTTCCATGCGACTCACTAACACCTCCTTCATCAACAGCGTAAGAGAACGCATTGTTAGCTTCCTGACAAAATTCATCGGCCATTTTTCCTTTTTCATCGGAGAGCGACACAGACGCCAGCCAATTGCCAAGTCCACCGTGTTAGATTGTTAATTAGTTAGTAGCTATCAAATAAAAGTAAAAAAATAATTAGTAATACGGTTCCGACATTGTCTGTTTTATTGTGGCAACAGAGGCAAGTTCCCACACATGTGCGGGGACACACTGGCCCTCTATGGAGCGGTAGCGCAACAATCACAAAAGTGCTGAATACTTTTATAAATAGTTTTATCCCTTTTTCTTGTTATATGTCTATCTCTTTTTCATGTTTTTAAAAGATTCATTCGTTCCTTTGTTTAGTAGAGAAGCGCGCATATTAATAAAATTTTTTGTTCGTCATTACTTTAAAATAAATATTAATCAATTTGAATTTGGATTTTTGAACTTGAATTTGGAATCTGAACCCCCACAATTGGTGACCCCGTCAAAGTACGCAAAAATAAAAAAAAAGATCTAACAAAATGCCGCTCATGCGCTCGCCACAGAAGAACTATGAAGGGGCTCAACCTATTATTTCCACCGAAGCGGAGCAGCCGCAAGCAAGTGTTTCAACGAACCTCTTCACAGCTAACACATACCAAGTACACACACAAGTGGACCGAATTGAGCGTGCAGAATTACCACCGTTCTGGAACACCAAGGTGCAGCTATGGTTCGCATCTATCGAGTCACAGTTCCATAGCAGACGGATAAGTGCCGACTTAACAAAATATCACGCTGTCATCGCCCGTCTAGACCAGGACACACTATCGGTTATAGAGCACATCATTGTCAACCCTCCTGCTCAAGATAGGTACAAGACCGTAAAAGAGGCCCTATTGAACCATTTTTCAATTTCGCAGGAACGACAGTTTAAAACCCTTGTCTCGGGGCTAGAACTGGGTGGCCGACGTCCATTAGACCTTCTGGCGGAGATGCATCGGCTAGGTGGCAACCTGCTGGACGCCACTTTCGCCAGAACTCTCTGGATCGACCGCTTGCCACCGCATGTGCAAGTTGTTCTCGCCACGGCTGACGGACTTGACAACAGCAGCCTCGCTCAACTTGCAGATAGAATAATGGACATTCAACACCACCAGAATATTGGACAACTTATGCCTATTTCCCGATACAACGAACCCAAAGATGTGAACGAACAGGTTCAAGAGCTCTCCAGGCAAGTCGAGAAGTTGTCGCTGAAGGTGGACCGATTCATGGCAAGTTGCAAAGACAACCGTTCTCCCAGTGCCACTCCTGGGTGGCGCAACAGTCTCCAGTCAAACGAGAACAAATCCCCAGCTTCATCAATCTGCTACTACCATCGCCGATTTGCATAAAAAGCAAAAAAATGCACAACACCGTGCTCATGGCCACACAAACAGGGAAATACCAATCACCACCAGTAGACTCGGCGGATACTGATGGTGTAACATGCCCCCGTCGACTTTCCATACACGACCACATCTCAGGAACAAAATTCCTCGTCGATACCGGCGCGGATATTTCCATTGTTCCTCCCACACGTGCAGACAAAACAAACATCACAAAATTTCAGCTTTACGCAGCAAATAGCAGCAAGATTCAAACCTACGGAGATCGAGCTCTAACTCTCAACATAGGCTTACGTCGACCCATCCGCTGGATCTTCTGCATCGCTGACGTACCATATCTCATAGTAGGCGCTGATCTCCTGCACAAACATGGCCTACTCGTCGACATTAAGCGCAGCCATCTGCTAGACCCGACAACAGGATTACAGACAAAAGGTTCTCTAGCACCAGCTCCTATCGTTTCCATCACCTCCATAAACGAAAGAAATAAGCACCACTCCACCCTCAAAGAATTTCCAGAACTACTTGGAAATCCATCCAACATTTCAGGGACAAAACACCATGTGAGGCACCACATCTCAACCACGGGACCTCCGTGTGCTCAACGTGTCAGACAACTGTGTCCAGAACGACTCAAAGTAGTTAAGGAGGAGTTCAAGCTTATGATGGAGCTGGGACACATCAGAACATCCAAAAGCACATTGGCCAGGCCGCTTCACATGACAAAAAAGAAAAGTGGAGACTGGAGGCCATGCGGTGATTACCGCAGGCTCAACGCTCAGACCTTACCCGACCTCTATCCGATATCTCTACTGCAGGACTACGTAACAGTTGTCGCCGGTAAGTCAATATTCTCAACAATAGATCTCCGAAGAGCGTTTCACCATATTCCAGTCGCCGAAGATGTCATCCCGAAGACCGCAATCATTACACCGTTCGGTCTGTTCGCATTTATCAGCATGCCGTTCGGTTTACGAAACGCAGCCCAATCGTTTCAGCGTTTTATCAACGAGGTGTTAACCGGATTTGACTAGCCTCCAGTTCACCGGAAGAGCACGAACACCATCTCCGCTCAATCTTCCAACGTCTTAGCCAATATGGACCCTGTGTAAATGCTGACGAATGTTGTTTAAGAGCAACAAGGGTAGATTTCTTAGGCTTTCGGATAACACCTCAAGGTTCATCGTCACTTCCAGACCGAATCAAATCCATCCTCGAATTTCCGAAGCCTCAAACAATCTTGGAGCTCAGAAGATTCATCGGGTCAGTGAACTTTTATAGGCGCCATATAAAGAATGCTGCATCATCACAGACTCCACTGAATGAATTTTTAAGAATGCCAAGAAAAATGATAAGAGACTAGTTCCGTGGACAGCATCTACAGATGCAGCTTTCGAAGAGATAAGAAAACAAGTCGCTGAATCTACGCTGCTATCACACCCGATCCCTCACGCTAAACTCCGTCTCACCACCGACGCATCCAGTACTGCAATTGAAGGTGAACTCGAGCAGAACGTAGGCAACAACTGGGAACCTCTCGCATTCTATTCGAAAAAGCTTTCATCAGCACAGAAAAACTACAGCACGTATGATAGGGAACACACAGCCGTCTACGAAGCCAACAAGCATTTTCAACCGTGGGTCGAAGGCAGAGAATTCTCAATCAGGACCGACCATAAACCACTGACTTTCGCCTTCCAACAGCGCTCAGACAAAGCTTCACCTCGTCATGTCCGACAACCAAATTTCATCAGCCAGTTCACCACAAATCTACAGTACATAGCCGGCACAGAAAACAATGTAGCAGATGCACTGTCTCGTATTGATGCTATCAACCATCCATCAACCATAGATTTTCAAGAGCTTTCAATAATGCAGGAAACCGATAATGAACTACAGCAACTCTTAAACCACAATAACACATCACTTAAACTGTAGAAAATAATTTATGGACCAGAGCAACAGGCTATTTACTGCGATGTCTCCAGCAACGACATTAGACCTTTTGTGCCGCAACTTTTGCGCCGCAAGGTCTATGAAATTTTCCACAACATGGCCCATCCCAGCGGATGAACGACCAACAAAATCATTTCGCAACGCTACATCTGGCCGTCAATGAACAAAGACATCATACAATGGGCACGGAACTGTCTACCATGCCAACGCTCAAAGGTGGGACGCCATGTTCACAATCTACCAGCCACATTCACCGACCCAGACCAAAGATTCGATCACATACATATAGATCTAGTAGGCTCCATGCCAGGATTTAAGTACTGCATGACGATGATCGACTGCTTTACAAGATGGCACGAAGCAATACCTATAAAGGACATCACAGCCGATACCGTAGCTAACACATTTTTCACAAAAAGAGACCTCAAAGGATCACCAGCTGAATACCTGTACGGCACAACACTTAGAATTCCGAGGGAATTTTTCACACAAGAGAAGCCAATTGCAGATCCACACTTCTTTCTAGATGATTTTCGAATTCACATGAGGAACGTAAGCCAGCATCAGCATCTCATAAGTGTCGTCAGAAAACCTTTTGCTACAAGGATTTATATTCATGCACACACGTATTCCTTCGGCAGGATATGACAAAACGTGCCCCCCGCCACAGCCGTATTCTGGACCGCACAAAATAATAAAAAGGGTAGATGACCGAGTATTCACCATTGATATAAACGGCAGAGAAGTGAATGTGAACGCCGACCGACTGAAGCCAGCGCACCTAGTAACTGATGATGTATTCTCATTAGTTGCAGCACCACCGAGATTATCACAACAAAACCAGCAGACAGAAGAATTACGTAACTACGAAAATAAAAAGTGAATGAAATTAAATATCAACATGACAGCAGTGACAGGTTTCTAAGCCATATCGTTTCACTAGGGGGGGAGTGGTGTGCGGACACACTGGCTCGCTATGGAGCGGTAGTGCAACAACCACAAAAGTGCTGCCTATTTTTATAAATAGTTTCATCCCTTTTTCTTGTTATATGTCTATTTCTTTTTCAAGTTTTTAAAAGATTCATTCGTTCCTTTGTTTAGTAGAGAAGCACGCATATTAATTACATTTTTTGTTCGTCATTACTTTAAAATAAAGATTAATCAAATTTGGAATTTGAATTTGGAATCTGAACCCCCACACATGTATGGAGTAACAAAACCTCCTGTCATAACTGTTGTCTCGCTCGCTCTTCTTCAAACGAAGCTGCTCACAGCTATTTAAGTCGCCATTTCATTGGAATTTTTCCTACTTTTCCTTCTTTCCTTCTGGTGCCTTCCGGCGAAACAACAGGCCAGCTCCTATCGTCAGACAAGTAATTTTATCGCGCTTTATAATCCGCTTTAGATAATTTAAAGAATAAATAGTTGAAGTTATAAGAACTTCGTTGTTTGTTTTTTACATGTGGGATTTCTAACCCCCACATATTAGTGACCCCGACATGATCCGAACGGATTAAAATTACCTTCCAAAATGCCGAATTCCGATCTACCACCCTATGACGGAGCTGCACAGTCTGCGGCAAATACGAAACAATTTTCAAACGACATCGGACGGCAATCGATTGAGAACCACGCAGCTATGTCGACGCTCGGCAGCATGGAACGCATTAATATACCCAATTTCTGGGCCAAGAAACCCGAACTTTGATTTGCAACCTTGGAATCTCAGTTCCAATTTAACCGCATTTCCGCCGACTCATCCAAATTCCACAGTGTGATAAGCAAGCTGGATCAAGACATTTTATCGGTAGTCGAGGACATCTTGCTTCACCCACCAGAGAAAGACAGGTATCCTGCAGTTAAACAAGCACTTCTAAACCGTTTTTCAATTTCAGAAGAGCAAAAGTTTCGAAGGTTAATTTCTGGCCTACAACTCGGCGACCGCAAACCTTCCATATTGTTAGCCAAAATGCAGTCACTCAATCAGGGCAAATTAGACGACCGCACCGTCCGAATGCTGTGGCTCGATTATCTGCCACAACAATTGCAAGTTACCCTGGCTTCATGCGACTCGCTCGACTCCACTGCTATAGGAAAGCTAGCAGACCATACCTGGGAAATTAGCCAAACCCCAGACATACGAATCATGGATGTTCATCAATCTACCGCATCCAACACCGCGTGGAAAGATAAAATCAACAAGGTCGAACAGCAAATGACCCTGATGATGAAGGAACTCAGAGCCCATCGAAACAAAGCAAGCGGCAGGTCCCGTTCACGCTCTCGTTCCACCCGAAAGAGCAAGAACTGTTTTTACCACCAACGGTTCGGCACCAGCGCAAAAAAGTGTTTACCGCCGTGCCAATTTAAAGAACATTCGGAAAACTAAATTTTCCATTAGCTCAAGCGGCAACTGCTGATGGTATGGAGACATCACGCCGCTTATTTTTTCACGATCGCATAACTGGACAGCGCTTTCTCATCGACACTGGAGCCGACTTGTCTGTAATCCCACCTACACGTCTTGACAGATCTTCTACGTCCAATATCGAACTCTTCGCAGCAAACGACAGTCGTGTTCAAACTTACGGCCAACGAATGCCGACCCTCAATCTAGGTTTAAGGCGACCGGTAAAGTGGATCTTCCAGATAGCTGAAGAACCGTATGGCATAATCGGTGTCGACCTGCTGCACTATTATCACCTCGTAGTGGACGTCACTAAGCGGAGGGTTTTGGACGAACAAACTGGGATCCAGACAATAGGCACGCTAAGACCCGCATCACTCGTAGGACTCTCGAAGCTGGATAAAGACAGGCCATATTCGGACTTACTCCAACTGTTTCCGGAAATTCTTGACACATCCGCAAAACGCAAGAGTTTCACGCACAACGTCGTTCACCACATTGAGACCAAAGGAGCACCAGTTCATGAAAGAGCTCGTCGCCTTCCTACTGAACTGTTAGCAAGAGCGAAGAGCGAATTCCAGTATATGGTAGAACAGGGATACTGTCATCTATCAAAGAGCCCATGGGCTAGCCCCCTACATATGGTACTCAAAAAATCCGGCGACTGGAGACCCTGCGGTGATTATAGGCGGTTGAACGCACAAACGGTTCCCGATCGCTACCCTATATCGCACATTCTCGACTACACATCGATCACACACGGCAAGAACATTTTCACCACCATCGACCTAGTCCGCGCCTACTACCAGATACCAATGAATCCAGATGACATCCCCAAGACCGCAGTCATAACTCCTTTCGGTTTGTTTGAGTTGTTGGTCATGCCATTCGGCCTAAGGAACGCTGCGCAAACCTTCCAGAGATTTATCCGAGAAGTGCTAAAGGACCTTGATTTCGTTGACGCCTACCTAGACGACCTCCTTATCGCCTCGACGTCAGAGGAAGAGCATCGGGAACATGGCCTCACCATCAATCAAGAAAAATGCAAATTTGGTGCACAAAGCGTCAAATACCTGGGGTACCTGATCTCAGCTGCTAGTTCACAGCCACTGCCCGAAAAGATTAAGGCAATTGTCCAATTCAAACGACCAGAAACGCTAGCACAGTTTCGTCGCTTTCTTGGAATGGTCAATTTTTACCGACGGCACATCCAAAGTGCCGCAGCTACACAAGCCACACTCCACGAACTGCTCAAGGATGCACGCGAAAAGGACCAAAGGCCTGTAAATTGGACAGAGACCACGTTAGCCGCTTTTGAACGCTGCAAAGAGGATCTGGCCAACACCGCTCTCCTAGCGCATCCAGCACCAGCCGCAGAACTACGCCTAACCACCGACGCATCTGACAGAGCAGTTGGCGCAGTACTAGAGCAACGCGTTAATAACGACTGGGATTCTCGAGATGGCCCGAAGCTATACCAATTAGAGACATCACCACCAGCACAGACCTTTTTTACCTGCTGGATAGCTCGCTACGACTGCCCAAAATGGACCACTACAGACCAAGGAACCCAGTTTGAGTCCAGACTGTTCATGGCTATGACGCGACTGATTGGATCCAGGAGGATACGCACTACAGCCTTCCACCCAGCATCTAATGGAATGATAGAAAGATGG
Organism: Pocota personata; assembly: GCA_963082735.1. Classification (NCBI taxonomy): domain Eukaryota; kingdom Metazoa; phylum Arthropoda; class Insecta; order Diptera; family Syrphidae; genus Pocota; species Pocota personata. The sequence continues at coordinate 9,425 of CAUJBT010000178.1, forward strand.
CACCGAGTTCTCAAAGCCGCGATACGCTGCCACCAAACGAAAAACTGGGTAGAAATTCTTCCGACAGTATTGTTAGGTTTACGCACATGCTACAAAGAAGACCTAAAAGCATCAACCGCAGAATACCTTTATGGTACAACGCTCAGGATTCCCGGAGAATTCTTCACCCACGAAGATCCACCGTCAGATCCTAACATCTTCCTAGAGGAATTCAGGATGCATATGCGCAATCTGAAACCCACACCCGGAAGTCATCATTGTCATAATAAAACATTTTACTTTAAAGATTTGTTTACTTGCAGCCATGTATTCTTACGGCGAGATGCATCAAAGCAAGGGCTGGATCCACCATACTCAGGTCCACACAAAGTCCTCCATCGGCACAATGACAGAGTTTTCACCATCGATATAAATGGGAGATCATCAAATGTAAGCACCGAAAGACTGAAACCCGCACAATTGTCAAACAACTACGACATTCAAGAGCAAGAATGCACACAGTCAGCCACCGTGTACCAACCGAATCCAGTGACCCAACAACAAGACAACACCGAATCGCATCGTCCTATCGTCCGTACCTATCTTGGACCTAAAACGAAGCGCCAAACCTTAGCGAAGGAACCAAAAGCAGTAACTTTTTCCGCAATCGATTTACCAACTTCCCGGAAGTAAAGTTGACATCGTCGCTTGGAGTGGAGCTCTATGGAGTAACAAAAACTCCAGTCGCAACTGTTATCTCGCTCGCTCTTCTCAAACATTGGACACGAAGCTACTGACAGCTGTTTAAGTCGCTATTTCATTGGAATTGTTCCTACTTTTCCTTCTTTCCTTCTGGTGCCTTCCGGTGAAGCAACAGGCCAGCTCCTATCGTCAGACAAGTAATTTTATCGCGCTTTATAATCCGTTTTAGATAATTTAAAGAATAAATAGTTGAAGTTATAAGAACTTCGTTGTTTGTTTTTTACATGTGGGATTTCTAACCCCCACACATGTGTGGCAGCACTTACTCACCAACTCTTGACTAATAGGTGACGCTGACATCGCTGAAAGGGTTTGAATCACAAAACGATACTTAGGCGACACAAGTCTGACTCATCGGTGGACTCGGAACAGGAATTAACACGCAGAAGATTGCGTCATCCTAACCATACCAGAAGTGTACACATTTTTATACTACATGATTTTATCGTTTGTAATAAATCGTTTGAGAACATAACCGACTGTTATTTGAAACGTGGACCAAGACATCCACAACTGGTGACCCCGATTAAAAGGATCAAAAGCTCATCTGCGCAATTCGCTTCTCTGCAGCTTAACTATGACAAACCCATCACAACCCACAGCCGGAGCCCCGCACAATCCTCCACAAGCAACATGGGAATCAATCCCGGCGAGTCCTTAGTGGCAGCCCAACAAACCATGGCAGCAAATCAAATCGCTGCAGTTTGAAATCCCAAGATCCCACCTCTCTGGACAGCTGAACCTGAGTTGTGGTTCATCTACATCGAAGCTCGCTTTAGAAACGACAACATCACAGCCGACAATAGCAAATACAATATGGTGGTTGACTCTAAAGAAAAACAACTCAACAGGTTACTGTCTGACTTGGAACTCGGAGATCAAAAACCGTCGCACCTGCTGAGAGAAATGCGGACTCTTGCGCCCACGAGTATTTCAGAAGAATTCCTCCGCACATTGTGGATGAAGAGACTACCAATCAGCATCAGAGGAGCACTCTCTGTAGTATATAATGTGTCTCTCAGCAAACTGGCAGACATCGCCGATCGTGTTCTCGAAAACACGGCCCACAACCAGATACTGGCAACTTCAACCAAGCCCCACACAGACTGCAGCACAACTCACAGCTGCTGTTAAAAAACTATCAACAAAGCTGGAAGCGCCACAGCAACAACGTCGAACCCGATCATTAAGTCCATCTAGCAACGATAACAGAAACGAGCTATACTACTACCACAGGCGGTTTGGTGCAAACGCCCGCAAGTGCACACCACCATGCAGTTTCATAATCAACCAAAAAAACATATAGAGCTGTCGCTAACAAAGGCGAGTAGCGACAGTTCCAATGTCGCCAATAGCCATAACACCAACAATAACATCATCAAAGACCACCGGTTGTACATGCGAGACAAACACTCGCACATGCGCTTCCTGATCGATTCAGGATCAGTTGTATCTCTAATGCCTCGCTCGTGTATCAGCCAACGAACCAAAAAAGGTCCCCTGAAACTCTACGCAGCTAATTAAACAGAAATATCCACCTACGGAGAGCACAAACTCAAACTCGACTTTGGGATTCGACGTGCACTCAAGTGGTCTTTCAAAATAGCTGATGTCCAATCCGCCATCATTGGCGCAGATTTTCTTACCCACTTCCAACTTTTGATCGATCTCAAACAGCGACAACTCATCGACTCAAAGACACTGCTCACGTCATCCGGAGGTCTACTCTACACAAATGAGTTCGGCATCTCTACAGTAAGCACAAAAGAACCTTACAAGCACATCCTTAACGAGTTCATAGAAATCACCAAGAACACAACCAAACACAAAATTAACTTCAAGACCACAGTAGTACATCAAATACAAACCACCGGGAAATCGGTTGCTGAAAGACCACGAAGCCTCGCAAGAGATAAACTGGAATGGGCCAAAACTGAGTTTGAATTCCTTCTGGAGCAGGGTATCTGCCGCCCTTCCAACAGTGCATGGGCAAGCTCATTGCAGATCACCAAAAGAAAACGGGCGAATTGCGCATCTGCGGTGATTACCACAAGCTAAATACCGAACGATATCCCCAAAACAGCAGTAACAACACCTTTTGGGCTGTTTGAGTTTTTGGTAATGCCTTTTGGACTCAGGAATGCCTCACAAACATTGCAAAGATTTATGGATGAACTTCTTCGCGGAATCGACTTTACCTACTGCTACATTGGCGACATACTCATCATGTCCGAAACTCCAGAACAGCATGAAAGGCACTTGAGGATCGTCCTGTCAAAATTACAGCAACACGGATTGTCAATCAACCTCGAGAAATGTATATTTCAGAAGCCTGAAGTACAGTTTTGTGGCTATACAATTCACTCGACCGGAATAAAGCCACCCTCCAAGCGCGTAACTGCCATCCTGGACTACAAAAGACCCGACACAATCGTAGAGCTTCGACGGTTCTTGGGAGCACTCAACTACTACTGTAGATGCCTTCCAGAAGCAGCGCACCAGCAAGCCATCCTCAACGAATTCTTGCGAAATTCCAAGAAGAATGATGAAAGGAAAGTCCCTTGGAGTCAAGAGTCCATTAACGCCTTCGAGACTTGCAAACGCAGCATAGCTGAAGCAGCCCTCTTAGCACACCCAGTGCCCAATGCTGAACTAGCCCTCACAACTGATGCCTCGGACCAAGCAATGAGCTCAATCAAATCAACATGCCCAGCTACGTTGAAAACCGAGAACTGCAAGAACATCAACAAAAGAACGGCGAGCTGGAAACACTGATTGCCGGCAATCCGTCCTTGAAATTGCAAAAACTTTCAGATGAAAATGCGAACCAGCTATACTGCGACATGTCAACGGGCCAGGTGAGACCATACATCCCAAAAACTCTCCGCAAGAAAGTTTTCGACTGTGTTCATGGACTGGCGCATCCCAGTGGACGATCATCTTGTCAACAAATTCGTCAAAAATACGTCTGACCAGGAATGAAAAAAGACATATTGGCCTGGTCTCGATCCTGCATCCCCTGCCAACGAGCGAAAATTCATAGTCACAACAGCCGCACTCCAAACAAGATCGATGTACCAGACAATCGGTTCGACCATATTCACCTAGACCTCATCATAGTTCCCAAAGTCCAAGAATACAGATACTGTCTGACAATGATTGATCGATTCTCTCATTGGCCGGAGGCAGTACTGCTGTTGGACATGACAGCTGACATCGTCACAACTGCAGGGTACACGCACTGGATATCTCGTTTCGGCTGTCCCAAAACCATTTCTACGGACCAGGGAGCCCAATTTGAATCGGCACTTTTCAGAGCCCTCACTAATCTCATTGGTGCAATATGCATTCGAATCACCTCGTACCATTCCGCCTCCAACGGCCTAATCAAGCTCTGGCACCGCTCACTAAAAGCCGCATTAATGTGCCACAGGCACGTACCATGGATCGAACTACTGCCAACAGTACTAATTAGTTTGCACACCGCCTTCAAGGAGGACCTCGGAGCGTCGGCAGCTGAGATGTTATACGGAACTGTGAATCCCAGGTGAGTTTTTTATTAATATTGATGCACCTGCAGATCTACAAATCTTCGTGGAAAAGTTCCGGGAACACATGCGAAAGATCCGGCCCATCGCCACTGCGCACCACACTAAACAAAACATGTTCATCCTCAAAGGCCTTCACACATACTCACACGTTTTTCTTCGGACGGGTGCAGTAAAACAACCACTAGAACCGCCATACTCAGGTCCTCATGAAATAATTACGCGAATTAGCGACGACGTTTTCACAATTCGATTGAATGGCAAGCCTTTTAATGTCTCCATCGATAGATTAAAACCGGCATTCACAATCAGAGAAAATAGTCAAGAACAGCTGTCTAATATTCCAGTGTCAACATCGAAACCACAAACTTATTCCAGGAAACCTGTCAACGCCAAAATTTCGAAAGTACTCACACAGACTAAGAATCTGGGGGGAGTGATGTGGCAACACTTACTCACCAACTCTTGACCACTAGGTGACGCTGTCATCGCTGAAAGGGATTGAATCAAAAAACGATTCCTAGGCGACACAAGTCTGACTCATCGGTGGACTGGGAACAGGAATTAACACGCAGAAGATTGTGTCATCCTAATGATACTAGAAGTGTACACATTTTTGTACTAGTTGATTTTATCATTTGTAATAAATCATTTGAGATCATAACCGACTGTTATTTGAAACGTGGACCAAGAAGCCCACACATGTGTAGCGCTGTCGCTAACATTAATTAAAGAAGGCGACAAATATGTATAAATGACAAAATATTAACTTTATTAAAAACTAGGACTCTATTGCTTCTGGTAAAGGAAAAACGATATTTCACAATGTGATGAAATTCACCCAAGTACCATTTTTAAACATGGCGGGATTTTTAATCCCTTCAAGTCATCGCAGCGACATCTCTGCTTGAGATGCTGCATACTTCTCGTAATGCTGCACATTACTCCCTCCTCAGTGACGAAGGCACGAACTGTCAAACGTTACTTGTTTCTTTTTGATGTATGTTTTAATTGAGTTAGACTTCCTTCATGGAGATTGATGAAGTGTGCCGGTTTTAGCCTCTCCACGGAAATGTTTTGCGTTCGTCCTTCTGTGCGAATTTTGAACAACCTATCGGTAATCCTCTCGATGACCGGATATGGTTTAGAGTACGGCTGCTCGAGTGGTTTCTTGACAGCGTCGCAACGAAGAAAACGTGTGTACACTTCTGAAGGTCTGGGAGGACGAAAATTCTCTTCTTGGAGTGATGTGCTGTTGGTGTTGGTCGGAATTGTCGAATAGTTTCTCGACGTTTCTCGACAAATATCTGTGGGTCAACTGGAAGATCTTCATTAATAAAAAAAACTCACCAGGAATGCGAAGGCTGGCAGCATATAGCATTTCGGCCGCCGATGCTTTAATGTCTAAGTTCTCAGTCACAGCAAAACGGTTGGAATTGCATCAATCCATTTGTTTGGTTGGTGACACAT
>CAUJBT010000179.1:0-71900 GCA_963082735.1 Pocota personata
AATAATAATAATAATAATAATAATAATAATAATAATAATAATAATAATAATAATAATAATAATAATAATAATAATAATAATAATAATAATAATAATAATAATAATAATAATAATAATAATAATAATAATAATAATAATAATAATAATAATAATAATAATAATAATAATAATAATAATAATAATAATAATAATAATAATAATAATAATAATAATAATAATAATAATAATAATAATAATAATAATAATAATAATAATAATAATAATAATAAAATAATAATAATAATAATAATAATAATAATAATAATAATAATATAATAATAATAATAATAATAATAATAATAATAATAATAATAATAATAATAATAATAATAATAATAATAATAATAATAATAATAATAATAATAATAATAATAATAATAATAATAATAATAATAATAATAATAATAATAATAATAATAATAATAATAATAATAATAATAATAATAATAATAATAATAATAATAATAATAATAATAATAATAATAATAATAATAATAATAATAATAATAATAATAATAATAATAATAATAATAATAATAATAATAATAATAATAATAATAATAATAATAATAATAATAATAATAATAATAATAATAATAATAATAATAATATAATAATAATAATAATAATAATAATAATAATAATAATAATAATAATAATAATAATAATAATAATAATAATAATAATAATAATAATAATAATAATAATAATAATAATAATAATAATAATAATAATAATAATAATAATAATAATAATAATAATAATAATAATAATAATAATAATAATAATAATAATAATAATAATAATAATAATAATAATAATAATAATAATAATAATAATAATAATAATAATAATAATAATAATAATAATAATAATAATAATAATAATAATAATAATAATAATAATAATAATAATAATAATAATAATAATAATAATAATAATAATAATAATAATAATAATAATAATAATAATAATAATAATAATAATAATAATAATAATAATAATAATAATAATAATAATAATAATAATAATAATAATAATAATAATAATAATAATAATAATAATAATAATAATAATAATAATAATAATAATAATAATAATAATAATAATAATAATAATAATAATAATAATAATAATAATAATAATAATAATAATAATAATAATAATAATAATAATAATAATAATAATAATAATAATAATAATAATAATAATAATAATAATAATAATAATAATAATAATAATAATAATAATAATAATAATAATAATAATAATAATAATAATAATAATAATAATAATAATAATAATAATAATAATAATAATAATAATAATAATAATAATAATAATAATAATAATAATAATAATAATAATAATAATAATAATAATAATAATAATAATAATAATAATAATAATAATAATAATAATAATAATAATAATAATAATAATAATAATAATAATAATAATAATAATAATAATAATAATAATAATAATAATAATAATAATAATAATAATAATAATAATAATAATAATAATAATAATAATAATAATAATAATAATAATAATAATAATAATAATAATAATAATAATAATAATAATAATAATAATAATAATAATAATAATAATAATAATAATAATAATAATAATAATAATAATAATAATAATAATAATAATAATAATAATAATAATAATAATAATAATAATAATAATAATAATAATAATAATAATAATAATAATAATAATAATAATAATAATAATAATAATAATAATAATAATAATAATAATAATAATAATAATAATAATAATAATAATAATAATAATAATAATAATAATAATAATAATAATAATAATAATAATAATAATAATAATAATAATAATAATAATAATAATAATAATAATAATAATAATAATAATAATAATAATAATAATAATAATAATAATAATAATAATAATAATAATAATAATAATAATAATAATAATAATAATAATAATAATAATAATAATAATAATAATAATAATAATAATAATAATAATAATAATAATAATAATAATAATAATAATAATAATAATAATAATAATAATAATAATAATAATAATAATAATAATAATAATAATAATAATAATAAATAATAATAATAATAATAATAATAATAATAATAATAATAATAATAATAATAATAATAATAATAATAATAATAATAATAATAATAATAATAATAATAATAATAATAATAATAATAATAATAATAATAATAATAATAATAATAATAATAATAATAATAATAATAATAATAATAATAATAATAATAATAATAATAATAATAATAATAATAATAATAATAATAATAATAATAATAATAATAATAATAATAATAATAATAATAATAATAATAATAATAATAATAATAATAATAATAATAATAATAATAATAATAATAATAATAATAATAATAATAATAATAATAATAATAATAATAATAATAATAATAATAATAATAATAATAATAATAATAATAATAATAATAATAATAATAATAATAATAATAATAATAATAATAATAATAATAATAATAATAATAATAATAATAATAATAATAATAATAATAATAATAATAATAATAATAATAATAATAATAATAATAATAATAATAATAATAATAATAATAATAATAATAATAATAATAATAATAATAATAATAATAATAATAATAATAATAATAATAATAATAATAATAATAATAATAATAATAATAATAATAATAATAATAATAATAATAATAATAATAATAATAATAATAATAATAATAATAATAATAATAATAATAATAATAATAATAATAATAATAATAATAATAATAATAATAATAATAATAATAATAATAATAATAATAATAATAATAATAATAATAATAATAATAATAATAATAATATAATAATAATAATAATAATAATAATAATAATAATAATAATAATAATAATAATAATAATAATAATAATAATAATAATAATAATAATAATAATAATAATAATAATAATAATAATAATAATAAATAATAATAATAATAATAATAATAATAATAATAATAATAATAATAATAATAATAATAATAATAATAATAATAATAATAATAATAATAATAATAATAATAATAATAATAATAATAATAATAATAATAATAATAATAATAATAATAATAATAATAATAATAATAATAATAAAATAATAATAATAATAATAATAATAATAATAATAAAATAATAATAATAATAATAATAATAATAATAATAATAATAATAATAATAATAATAATAATAATAATAATAATAATAATAATAATAATAATAATAATAATAATAATAATAATAATAATAATAATAATAATAATAATAATAATAATAATAAATAATAATAATAATAATAATAATAATAATAATAATAATAATAATAATAATAATAATAATAATAATAATAATAATAATAATAATAATAATAATAATAATAATAATAATAATAATAATAATAATAATAATAATAATAATAATAATAATAATAATAATAATAATAATAATAATAATAATAATAATAATAATAATAATAATAATAATAATAATAATAATAATAATAATAATAATAATAATAATAATAATAATAATAATAATAATAATAATAATAATAATAATAATAATAATAATAATAATAATAATAATAATAATAATAATAATAATAATAATAATAATAATAATAATAATAATAATAATAATAATAATAATAATAATAATAATAATAATAATAATAATAATAATAATAATAATAATAATAATAATAATAATAATAATAATAATAATAATAATAATAATAATAAAAATAATAATAATAATAATAATAATAATAATAATAATAATAATAATAATAATAATAATAATAATAATAATAATAATAATAATAATAATAATAATAATAATAATAATAATAATAATAATAATAATAATAATAATAATAATAATAATAATAATAATAATAATAATAATAATAATAATAATAATAATAATAATAATAATAATAATAATAATAATAATAATAATAATAATAATAATAATAATAATAATAATAATAATAATAATAATAATAATAATAATAATAATAATAATAATAATAATAATAATAATAATAATAATAATAATAATAATAATAATAATAATAATAATAATAATAATAATAATAATAATAATAATAATAATAATAATAATAATAATAATAATAATAATAATAATAATAATAATAATAATAATAATAATAATAATAATAATAATAATAATAATAATAATAATAATAATAATAATAATAATAATAATAATAATAATAATAATAATAATAATAATAATAATAATAATAATAATAATAATAATAATAATAATAATAATAATAATAATAATAATAATAATAATAATAATAATAATAATAATAATAATAATAATAATAATAATAATAATAATAATAATAATAATAATAATAATAATAATAATAATAATAATAATAATAATAATAATAATAATAATAATAATAATAATAATAATAATAATAATAATAATAATAATAATAATAATAATAATAATAATAATAATAATAATAATAATAATAATAATAATAATAATAATAATAATAATAATAATAATAATAATAATAATAATAATAATAATAATAATAATAATAATAATAATAATAATAATAATAATAATAATAATAATAATAATAATAATAATAATAATAATAATAATAATAATAATAATAATAATAATAATAATAATAATAATAATAATAATAATAATAATAATAATAATAATAATAATAATAATAATAATAATAATAATAATAATAATAATAATAATAATAATAATAATAATAATAATAATAATAATAATAATAATAATAATAATAATAATAATAATAATAATAATAATAATAATAATAATAATAATAATAATAATAATAATAATAATAATAATAATAATAATAATAATAATAATAATAATAATAATAATAATAATAATAATAATAATAATAATAATAATAATAATAATAATAATAATAATAATAATAATAATAATAATAATAATAATAATAATAATAATAATAATAATAATAATAATAATAATAATAATAATAATAATAATAATAATAATAATAATAATAATAATAATAATAATAATAATAATAATAATAATAATAATAATAATAATAATAATAATAATAATAATAATAATAATAATAATAATAATAATAATAATAATAATAATAATAATAATAATAATAATAATAATAATAATAATAATAATAATAATAATAATAATAATAATAATAATAATAATAATAATAATAATAATAATAATAATAATAATAATAATAATAATAATAATAATAATAATAATAATAATAATAATAATAATAATAATAATAATAATAATAATAATAATAATAATAATAATAATAATAATAATAATAATAATAATAATAATAATAATAATAATAATAATAATAATAATAATAATAATAATAATAATAATAATAATAATAATAATAATAATAATAATAATAATAATAATAATAATAATAATAATAATAATAATAATAATAATAATAATAATAATAATAATAATAATAATAATAATAATAATAATAATAATAATAATAATAATAATAATAATAATAATAATAATAATAATAATAATAATAATAATAATAATAATAATAATAATAATAATAATAATAATAATAATAATAATAATAATAATAATAATAATAATAATAATAATAATAATAATAATAATAATAATAATAATAATAATAATAATAATAATAATAATAATAATAATAATAATAATAATAATAATAATAATAATAATAATAATAATAATAATAATAATAATAATAATAATAATAATAATAATAATAATAATAATAATAATAATAATAATAATAATAATAATAATAATAATAATAATAATAATAATAATAATAATAATAATAATAATAATAATAATAATAATAATAATAATAATAATAATAATAATAATAATAATAATAATAATAATAATAATAATAATAATAATAATAATAATAATAATAATAATAATAATAATAATAATAATAATAATAATAATAATAATAATAATAATAATAATAATAATAATAATAATAATAATAATAATAATAATAATAATAATAATAATAATAATAATAATAATAATAATAATAATAATAATAATAATAATAATAATAATAATAATAATAATAATAATAATAATAATAATAATAATAATAATAATAATAATAATAATAATAATAATAATAATAATAATAATAATAATAATAATAATAATAATAATAATAATAATAATAATAATAATAATAATAATAATAATAATAATAATAATAATAATAATAATAATAATAATAATAATAATAATAATAATAATAATAATAATAATAATAATAATAATAATAATAATAATAATAATAATAATAATAATAATAATAATAATAATAATAATAATAATAATAATAATAATAATAATAATAATAATAATAATAATAATAATAATAATAATAATAATAATAATAATAATAATAATAATAATAATAATAATAATAATAATAATAATAATAATAATAATAATAATAATAATAATAATAATAATAATAATAATAATAATAATAATAATAATAATAATAATAATAATAATAATAATAATAATAATAATAATAATAATAATAATAATAATAATAATAATAATAATAATAATAATAATAATAATAATAATAATAATAATAATAATAATAATAATAATAATAATAATAATAATAATAATAATAATAATAATAATAATAATAATAATAATAATAATAATAATAATAATAATAATAATAATAATAATAATAATAATAATAATAATAATAATAATAATAATAATAATAATAATAATAATATAATAATAATAATAATAATAATAATAATAATAATAATAATAATAATAATAATAATAATAATAATAATAATAATAATAATAATAATAATAATAATAATAATAATAATAATAATAATAATAATAATAATAATAATAATAATAATAATAATAATAATAATAATAATAATAATAATAATAATAATAATAATAATAATAATAATAATAATAATAATAATAATAATAATAATAATAATAATAATAATAATAATAATAATAATAATAATAATAATAATAATAATAATAATAATAATAATAATAATAATAATAATAATAATAATAATAATAATAATAATAATAATAATAATAATAATAATAATAATAATAATAATAATAATAATAATAATAATAATAATAATAATAATAATAATAATAATAATAATAATAATAATAATAATAATAATAATAATAATAATAATAATAATAATAATAATAATAATAATAATAATAATAATAATAATAATAATAATAATAATAATAATAATAATAATAATAATAATAATAATAATAATAATAATAATAATAATAATAATAATAATAATAATAATAATAATAATAATAATAATAATAATAATAATAATAATAATAATAATAATAATAATAATAATAATAATAATAATAATAATAATAATAATAATAATAATAATAATAATAATAATAATAATAATAATAATAATAATAATAATAATAATAATAATAATAATAATAATAATAATAATAATAATAATAATAATAATAATAATAATAATAATAATAATAATAATAATAATAATAATAATAATAATAATAATAATAATAATAATAATAATAATAATAATAATAATAATAATAATAATAATAATAATAATAATAATAATAATAATAATAATAATAATAATAATAATAATAATAATAATAATAATAATAATAATAATAATAATAATAATAATAATAATAATAATAATAATAATAATAATAATAATAATAATAATAATAATAATAATAATAATAATAATAATAATAATAATAATAATAATAATAATAATAATAATAATAATAATAATAATAATAATAATAATAATAATAATAATAATAATAATAATAATAATAATAATAATAATAATAATAATAATAATAATAATAATAATAATAATAATAATAATAATAATAATAATAATAATAATAATAATAATAATAATAATAATAATAATAATAATAATAATAATAATAATAATAATAATAATAATAATAATAATAATAATAATAATAATAATAATAATAATAATAATAATAATAATAATAATAATAATAATAATAATAATAATAATAATAATAATAATAATAATAATAATAATAATAATAATAATAATAATAATAATAATAATAATAATAATAATAATAATAATAATAATAATAATAATAATAATAATAATAATAATAATAATAATAATAATAATAATAATAATAATAATAATAATAATAATAATAATAATAATAATAATAATAAAATAATAATAATAATAATAATAATAATAATAATAATAATAATAATAATAATAATAATAATAATAATAATAATAATAATAATAATAATAATAATAATAATAATAATAATAATAATAATAATAATAATAATAATAATAATAATAATAATAATAATAATAATAATAATAATAATAATAATAATAATAATAATAATAATAATAATAATAATAATAATAATAATAATAATAATAATAATAATAATAATAATAATAATAATAATAATAATAATAATAATAATAATAATAATAATAATAATAATAATAATAATAATAATAATAATAATAATAATAATAATAATAATAATAATAATAATAATAATAATAATAATAATAATAATAATAATAATAATAATAATAATAATAATAATAATAATAATAATAATAATAATAATAATAATAATAATAATAATAATAATAATAATAATAATAATAATAATAATAATAATAATAATAATAATAATAATAATAATAATAATAATAATAATAATAATAATAATAATAATAATAATAATAATAATAATAATAATAATAATAATAATAATAATAATAATAATAATAATAATAATAATAATAATAATAATAATAATAATAATAATAATAATAATAATAATAATAATAATAATAATAATAATAATAATAATAATAATAATAATAATAATAATAATAATAATAATAATAATAATAATAATAATAATAATAATAATAATAATAATAATAATAATAATAATAATAATAATAATAATAATAATAATAATAATAATAATAATAATAATAATAATAATAATAATAATAATAATAATAATAATAATAATAATAATAATAATAATAATAATAATAATAATAATAATAATAATAATAATAATAATAATAATAATAATAATAATAATAATAATAATAATAATAATAATAATAATAATAATAATAATAATAATAATAATAATAATAATAATAATAATAATAATAATAATAATAATAATAATAATAATAATAATAATAATAATAATAATAATAATAATAATAATAATAATAATAATAATAATAATAATAATAATAATAATAATAATAATAATAATAATAATAATAATAATAATAATAATAATAATAATAATAATAATAATAATAATAATAATAATAATAATAATAATAATAATAATAATAATAATAATAATAATAATAATAATAATAATAATAATAATAATAATAATAATAATAATAATAATAATAATAATAATAATAATAATAATAATAATAATAATAATAATAATAATAATAATAATAATAATAATAATAATAATAATAATAATAATAATAATAATAATAATAATAATAATAATAATAATAATAATAATAATAATAATAATAATAATAATAATAATAATAATAATAATAATAATAATAATAATAATAATAATAATAATAATAATAATAATAATAATAATAATAATAATAATAATAATAATAATAATAATAATAATAATAATAATAATAATAATAATAATAATAATAATAATAATAATAATAATAATAATAATAATAATAATAATAATAATAATAATAATAATAATAATAATAATAATAATAATAATAATAATAATAATAATAATAATAATAATAATAATAATAATAATAATAATAATAATAATAATAATAATAATAATAATAATAATAATAATAATAATAATAATAATAATAATAATAATAATAATAATAATAATAATAATAATAATAATAATAATAATAATAATAATAATAATAATAATAATAATAATAATAATAATAATAATAATAATAATAATAATAATAATAATAATAATAATAATAATAATAATAATAATAATAATAATAATAATAATAATAATAATAATAATAATAATAATAATAATAATAATAATAATAATAATAATAATAATAATAATAATAATAATAATAATAATAATAATAATAATAATAATAATAATAATAATAATAATAATAATAATAATAATAATAATAATAATAATAATAATAATAATAATAATAATAATAATAATAATAATAATAATAATAATAATAATAATAATAATAATAATAATAATAATAATAATAATAATAATAATAATAATAATAATAATAATAATAATAATAATAATAATAATAATAATAATAATAATAATAATAATAATAATAATAATAATAATAATAATAATAATAATAATAATAATAATAATAATAATAATAATAATAATAATAATAATAATAATAATAATAATAATAATAATAATAATAATAATAATAATAATAATAATAATAATAATAATAATAATAATAATAATAATAATAATAATAATAATAATAATAATAATAATAATAATTAATAATTAATTAGAATGATAGGGGAATGATCGGAAGAGAGATTAAAACTTTCATCAATTTTAATACATTTGTCTGGTATTCCTTTTACAACAAAGAAATCGATCAAATCGGATATTTTATTGTTATCAGTCGGCCAATATGTTGGTTTACCAGTCGAGTGAAAGTCGCATCTGTGTTGCATGCAGGCGTTGTAAAGTGCTCTGCCTTTTTGTGAGACACATCTTGAACCCCAGAAGGTGTGTTTTGCATTAAAATCACCGCCAATAATAAAATTCGGTCCAAGAGAGTTGAAAATATTTGTAAAATCATTTTTTTCAAGCCTGCAACGCAGTGGATAATAAATAGACGAGACATTGAAAGAGTAATGTCCATTTTTCACGCGTACAGTGCTCACTTGCATTGTTTCAAGCTCTATCATAATCTCTTCAGAGTGTTCGATGCAATCTTTTCTGATTAAAGACGATCCGCCTCTGGCTCTTTCCGACGGGTGATAAGCGTGATATTTACTGTATCCAGTAATGTTTACATGCGATAGTTTCGTCAGGTGAGTTTCACAGATCAAACATATGTCAATGTCATTTTCCCGTAGAAATATTTCTAGCTCTTCTAGTCTTTGTATGAGACCGTTGGCGTTCCATGCAACAATTTTAAGAAGTTTCGTCATGTTCGTTTTGAAATGCTCCTATTGTTAAGCTTATATTCAAGCTTCTCCAACCTTTCGACAATTAGCATGTTTGTTTTTGTTTGCTCCTCAAGCCTCGCAAGGATAATGGAAAATACGTGAGATACGGATTTTTCCGAATTATCAGTGTTCGTTTTTGTTGATGTTGCTGCTTAAGCACGCGTCTGCATGTCAGAATCTGATGGCTTTTCTTTAGGCGCTTTTACCTTAACCCGGTGTGGAATTTGATCGGTGTTTTATGTCGCAGCTTGAGCGTACGTAAGCGCGCCAGGGTCGGCTCGGTTGTCTCTAGTCACCTATCTTGCAGCAGTTTTCGACTTTTCATTATTTACCGGTTTTGAGGGTGGGTTTTCCGGCTTCATAAGTCGATCTCTTCTTTTTTGTAATTCTTTGGCTACTTCACAGCCTCTGTAATTAGCCGGATGCTTACCATTGCAGTTAATACACGCTGCAGGGGTTTTTTTGTTTACACCACACTCTTGACTAAGATGTTTACCGGCGCATTTGACACATCGCGGTTCTTTTCGGCAATATGTTTGCGTATGGTTGAATCCTTGGCATCGTTTGCACTGAAGTATCAACCTTGTATTCTTGCGCATGGGTTCGATTTTGACTACGACATTCAGAATTGTTCTTATTTCGTAAATCTTTTCTAAACTCTCAGCCATATCAAAGGTTAGCATAAAAAGAGGAAGCTCGCGTTTAACCATCGTTTTCTCGCCTTCCAATTTTTGCTTTTCCCGTTTAATTTAGTTTACCGCTTCGACGAATTTAAAGTTTCTGTTCTTCAAATCGTGAACAACGTCTTCCTTTCTTCATGAGGCATGAAGTCCTCTAGCTACGACTCGTATCGGTCTTTCAGATTTATTTTCATACGTATACCACTGGATTTTTTCAGTATTCAGTTTATTAGATACTGAGCGGTAACTGTCTGAGTCCTTTACGTTTACTTTCCATTTGTTGTTGTTGAGCGATGTTACTTCAAAATCGGATAGCAACAAAGGTTTGAGAAAGGAATGCAGTTTATTATAGTCTGCAATTCCGATCACGTGATGACGCGACACTTCTCCGAGGTGGCAAGCGACCATCTGCAGGTCGCTCTGGTGGACGAGCGCTCCTCCGACGGCAAGACGATAGGTGAACCTTGGGTCAGCATAGAGCCTAGTTTGTCCAATATGGTCATGGACTACCTTTTGGCAAACCCAGGGGGACCTTTGTCATGTTTCGACTCCGCCGAGTTGGTCAGGGGACATCGGGTCATCAGATGCAAGGACCAGTTCTCTAAGGATTTCCTTGGAGAGTGCATCACTAAGGTTAGTGATGCCTGGGAGGGCTTGAAGCTCAAGCTTATCCTTGCCAAGGATATCCCCAGGAGACCTAGGGCCCGCATCTGGTTACCCAATATGAAGGTTGACGGAGGAAGGCTTCTCCAATGCCTAAAACTACACAACGCGGCGGTTCCGATGGATGACTGGGCAGTCATCAAGGCAGACGAACCTCAGAAAAACAGATCCTCTTTCCTGCTTCTGATTAACGAAGCGTGCCTGGTGGCACTCGAAGGCACTCAAGGTTTTCCGCCCCTCTGGTCCTGACGATGAGACAGGCGAAATTGATGGCACCGACAAGTTGTCGGAGGACATGGTTGTCGACGCCATTACCAACTCCAACATTCCGAGTGTTGAAGATCGCACAGATTACTCTGCGCCACTCGAAGAGTGCGTCAGATAATCTGCGTGTTTTCCTAGGCGAGGAAGACATCGACATTTGCCTTATTCAGGAGCCCTGGGTGAAAGGTTCAGCCGTTAGAGGGCTGAAGGACAACCGGTACAACATCTTCTACAATACCATTAACCAGGTTAGTAATAAACCTAGGACCTGCATCCTAGCTAAAAAAACATATAAATGTATTTCTATGCCTTAATTTTAGCTCTACCGATTTAAATGTAGTTAAATTGGAGGTTGCAACTGACACTCTTTTTATTTCCTCAGCTTACATGGATCGAGACAGTCCATCTCCGCCTGAGGAGGTACGACAGCTGACATCAGCGATCGCGGAGAAAAATTGCAAATTGATTTTAGGCTGCGATGCGAATGCCAGACATACGCTATGGGGCAGCTCGGAAATCAACAAACGCGGTGAGTCTTTATTCGATTTCCTTGTGATGTCCAACATTTCTGTCTGTAATGTGTTTAACAAACCAACTTTTGTCTTTCCGAGTTCGGATAATTTCAGAGGTTGGGAGGAAGTCTTGAACATTACACTCAAGACCAATATTGACAACCTTAGAGTAACTAATTGGCGGGTATCCGATCGTCCATCTTTGTCTGTTCACAAATGGATAATCTTTAATGTTAGCCTCGAGGTCGAGGCACCTAAGCCATTTAGAAACCCTAAGAGAATTGACTGGTGCAAATTTCGTCAGGTTATTAAATCTAAACTTCACAGTACACCCGGCGCGAAAATCAAATCAGTCAAGGAGCTTGACGATAAGATCACAACCCTAGAAAAAGCCATGGGTACGGCTTTTAAGGTTTCGTGCCCTATTAAATTCAGTAAGAAAAAGTTTCCCTCATGGTGGAACGAAGATCTTTCGAATCTTAGGAAGATTACCAGAGAAAACTTCAATGTCTGCTATAGACACAAGCTTTGGCAAACCATATAAGGATTACCTAAAAGAATATAAGAAATCCATTAAAAGGGCAAAGTCTCTGGCTTTGATGGACTATTGTCAGTCCATTGAAACCATTAAGGACTCTGCCAGACTGAGTAAGATCCTATTCAAGGAACACTCCAGTCCGTCCTTTATCAAAAGACCGGACGGGACTTGGGCGGATTCTTCTAGCGAGTCTCTGGAGCTTTTAATGCAAACTCACTTTCCAGGGTGCAAAAATGAGTTTACTCACTCAAATTGTCCTCAAGATGTGCAATCCTCATCTTGAAATGACATTTAGACAACAATTACAGAGGTTAATACCTCTTGGGCCATTTCCAGCTTCTCTCCCTATAAATCGGCTGGACTTGACGGCATACTCCCGGTAATGCTGCAAAAAACACTGGATCAGGTGGTCCCTTGGCTAGCTCCGATCTATAGAAGCTGTATTCTTCTAAACCACGTCCCCCTGAGTTAGAGGCGTGTTCGTGTTGTGTTTATCCCGAAAGCGGGGAAGCGGGGGCATGAATCTGCAAAGGATTTCAGACCCATCAGCTTGTCATCTTTCCTCCTTAAGACGTTGGAACGTATATTAGATATGCACATCCGTAATACAATAGATACATCCCTTCTATCAAAATCTCAGCATGCGTACACTAAGAGGCGATCGACTGAGACGGCGCTCCATGAATTTGTGCGTACGATAGAAAAAGGCAATACACTACAAACAATTTACTCTTGCCACAATTTACTCAGGGAACTCTATCCCAACTGGGTGTAGGGGAGTTTATTAGCAAGTGGATACTGACTATGCTAAAAACCAAAAGCATTCAATCGACACTCGGTAATAGTGTTTCCACCATATCCGTTGTAAGGGGAACTCCTCAGGGTGGGGTTATCTCTCCTCTTCTTTGGCTTATGGTAACCAACAAAATTCTGTGTAGGCTTGACCGAGACGGAGTCAAGGTTGTCGCGTATGCGGATGATGTAGTAGTGTTGGTATCGGGGATGTTTCCTTATGTGATCAGTGAGATTATGGAAGGTGCCTTGGATAAGATTAGCACATGGGCCACTGGATGTGGACTTAGCGTCAATCCGAGCAAAACTGAACTGATGCTCTTTACAACAAAAACCAAAATACCGGCTTTCACGCCTCCACGGCTTAATAACCAATTACTCTTGTTATCATCTAGTGCTAAGTACCTAGGTGTGGTACTTGACCCTAAATTAAGCTGGAAGCTTAACATTGAAAAGCGAGTAAAGAAAGCCTGTGTGGCTTTCTATGCTTGTAGCAAAACATTCGATAAGAAATGGGGACTCCGTCCGAAGATGGTCATTTGGATGTATACTGCGGTGGTGCGCCCTATTCTTTCCTATGGTTCGCTAGTTTGGTGGCCGGCGGTAAATAAAGCATACATTACAAACTCATCAGCAAAGTACAAAGGACTGCGGCTCTAGGTGCTACAGGGGCGATGAAAACACGCCCAACTGAAGTCTTGAACGTAATCCTTCACCTTATACCACTCGACCTTCATATAAAGTACATATCAGCAGGTAGTGCGGTTAGATTAAGAGAAACAGGTAGCTGGTGCGATAGTCTCTACGGCCACAACAGCATCCTTAATCTGCTACCTCGGGAGTTGGCGGTAAATCCGACCGACTACATAATTCCCAGGGTGAACTTTCGAAATGATGTCACTGTGAAATCCCCTTCCAGGGCGGAATGGAAATGTGGCACGGTGACTAACGAGTTCAATACAACCATTTTCACTGACGGGTCGAAAATGGACTGCGAGGTAGGGGCGGGAATCTTTTCTGAATCCCTCAATATCTCTAGTTCATTCCGTCTTCCCAATTCATGCAGCGTATTCCAGGCGGAAGTTCTTGCTGTACGAGAGGCGTGGCGTCTCCTCAAACATACATCGACACAACTTAACACCATAGCCATTTTCATTGATAGCCAGGCCGCTATCAAAGCCATTGTATCTGCGGCTTCCTCCTGCAAACTTGTGGAACAATGCAAGGAGGAGCTTTCCGCACTCGGTCATCGGTCTAGGATCAGCCTCATCTGGGTGCCTGGTCATTGTAACATTGACGGAAACGAAAGGGCTGATGAATTGGCGAGGCAGGGATCTGCCCTTGACTGCTCCCGTGCGGAGGAAGTCAACATTCCTTTAGGGGCCCTTAAGGGTAGAATCTTTGCTCATTTCCTTACAGATGCTGGTAATAGATGGCGAGGGTTGCAGAACTGTGTAATATCCAGGCAGATGTGGCCGAAGTATAACTGGCGCAGAACACAAGAGCTATTAAACAGAAGCCGGGCAGATATTGCTAGAGTTCTGGCAATTAGCACTGGCCATTGGCCCATAGGGGTCCACGCAGCCAGACTGGGCATTACTTTTAATGCACATTGTCTTATTTATTTATTTAGCTTAATTCAAGCAGAACTTAATAACTACACTAAAACTAGACTATTATTAAACACAACTTAAGACTAAGGCTAAGTAGTTAAAAACTAAAGTTAAAACTAAAACTAAAGTTATTAGGGCGGAGGAGTGGAAGTGGAATTCTGGAGGGCGTTTCTAAGTGCAATTCTGCTGCAGTGAAAATCAAAAGAGCTGTGCGCCGTTGGCCAAACGTAGCATTCTAGACATTGGCTCGTTACAACCATAATTGGTGCGATGTAAATTGAGACGGAAGATGGGTACAGACCTCAGGAGGCGTGGGTTAGTATTAAGGGAGATCATTTGGAGCAGATTAGGGCAGTCGATGTTTCCTGCTAACAGCTGATGTACAAAGAGTATGTCAGCAATTTCTCGACGTATTTCAAGTGGCTGTACGTTAATTAATTTCAAACGATTCTCATAGGGGGGTAAGTTATGCCTGTCAGACCAAGGAAGACCGCGAAGAGCAAAACGGATGAACTTGCGTTGAACAGCCTCTATTCGAAGGGAATGAGCATCATGATAGGGGGACCATACTTGGCTAGCATATTCGAGGATTGGCCGAACAAATGTGAAGTAGAGAGATTTCGTGACGTAGGGGTTCGAGAATTCTTTAGACCAACGTTTTACGAAACCGAGCGCAGAGTTGGCTCTGCTAATAATGTTGTCAATATGGCAGCGGAAATTTAGTTCTCTGTCGCAGATAACACCCAAATCGCGTAATAAAGTTACAGAAGGGAAGAGCTCGTCAGAGATGAAATATGATCTAGGGGCTGGAAGACGCTTTCGGGAATATGTAATAGCTTGACATTTGTTGACGTTAAGCTCAAGAAAATTTTTTTTACACCAGGTTGAAACGTTGTTCAAGTCAGCTTGAAGTGAGCAAGAGTCGGCGGGGTTTAATATGTGCCTGAAGATTTTCATGTCATCAGCGTATATGGATAGATGTCTTTGATGATGGAGTCAACGTCGTTAATTGACAAAATGAAAATCAAGGGACCAAGATGGGTACCTTGAAGGACCCCGGAAGTGGCTTTAATGGGGTCGGATACAGCCGATCTAAATAGTATTTTGTATTGGCGTTCCTTAAGATAGGATTTAATCCACCCAATGAAACTCAGTTGGAAGCCAAGGGATTTGAGTTTAAAAAGAATGATTCTGTGCGATATTTTATCGAAGGCCTTACTAAAATCTGCGGCAATTACATCAACTTCTTTGCCATCCTCTAATGCACATAGAGTCGTAGATACGAATTCCGTTAAGTTAGTAGTTGTTGACCTTCCCTTAAGAAGGTTAGGGGAAAAGATAGACTTACAATGGAAGAACATTGTATCGTAAATAATGCTTTCAAAGAGCTTAGGAACGCAGGAGAGTTTAGCAATGGGCCGGTAGTTGGAGATTTCATTCTTCGGACCCTTTTTGTGAAAGGGAATTATGTAAGAGCTCTTCCAAAGCTTGGGGAAGACTCCTTGTGCGATAGATATCTGGAAGAGAGCCGTGAGGGGTTGGCCAGATGGTTCAAGCAATTTTTCAGTACTATTGAAGGGATACCATCAGGACCAGGAGAGTATTCGTTCTTGAGTTTTTTTTATCTTTTCTTTCACGTGTTCCACGGTTATGTCAACGGAGACTAACGAGGTTTGGCCACAGCTTTTCATGTAGGAGAAGTATTCAAGATCAACTTCAAGCCCATGGTTGCAAAATGATTGGCTGAAAAAGTGGGCAAATAAATTTGCGATTATCTTAGGATCACCGGAGGAAGTGCTAGACAATTTTAAAGTAGCTGGATAGTTGTCAGATTTTCTTTTTGTGTTGATGAATTGGAAAAATCGTTTCGGATCGGAGATCATGGTATGCTGGATTTGCTCTAAATATTCGAGGTATAGAGATTCACAGAGTTCGGAAAAGTGGGTATATGCGTGGAGGTAATTGGAAAAGTCAGAGTGCGAACGAGATTTAAGGTACGTGTGCCAAAGTTTATTTCTTCTATTGCGAAGCGAGCGCAATTCTTTTGTGAACCAGGGTGGGGACGAAGAGGAGTTTTTCTGGAGCGCGAATGGGATGGATTGTGTGAAACAGTTGAAGATTTCGGCGTAGAACAAAGCGAGAGCACCGTCGATAGTAATTCTATTATTTTTAAAAATAACATTGAAATTAACGTTACTCAAAAGGTTATTCAGTTTTATGAAGTCTACTTTACGAAAATTAAAACTGTATGAGTTTTTAGAGTGTACAGTTTTATTACCGTTGTTGTAAAAAAATGTGAGAGATAGAGGTGGGTGGTAGCGGTCTAATTTGTCTACCTAAATAGTTAGTAACGCCGCTTAACTGGTAAAGACCGGAGTCAGAGACACAGTCGATGAATAGGACCTACTTATCTGAGGAAGGATTTGAAGCGGCAAAGTGAGTCTCATCGTCAGAAAGAACCCATCGAAGATCTGGGAAATTAAAATCCCCCAAAATTATGACGACGTCGCGGGGGTCTACAATGTTAAACAGGGAATCAATCGCATCAATGGCAAGTTGGTAGCATTGGATTGGTTGAGATGGACGAATGTAGCAGCAGAAGATGTAGATGTTGCTACCAGCGATAGTTATTTTGACGCAAATGAACTCAAAATTAGCGGTGTGCGAGGTTTTGAAGAGTGTGAAGTCGAGGCGATTGTGTATTGCCAAGAGAACACCGCGACCAGAGGAATTATCATCATTTTCAAGACCATCGTAAGCAAAAACGCATGTTTCAAACGTCTCTGCGACGAAGCCGACATTAATCCATGGGGCTTGGCTTACAGAATGGTAATGACTAAATTGAAGGGCTAAGGATCCCACCAATAACATGTCCAATAATGTTGAGATCCATAGTAGAACATCTTTTCCCCCAAATACCAGCTACTATGTGCAACATCGTAAGAGAAGTCAGTCTAGCGGACATTCCACATCATCCCGAATAAGGCAGTAAAAACGACTGTAAAAAAGGGACCAGACCTCTTCATAATGACGATGCAGAAGTGCCTCGAAGAAGGAATCTTTCCCGAAAAATGGAAAATGCAGCATTTGGTCCTGCTACCAAAAGGCAAGAAGCCTCCAGAAGAACCATCGTCCTATTGCCCTATATTTATACTGGACTCCATGGGAAAAATCCTCGAGAAGATTATCTACAATAGATTACTCGCAGTGGCAGACGAGAAAGGAGCCCTCTCAGACCACCAGTTTGGCTTCAGAAAGATGCGATCTACTGTTGATGCCATAAGAGCAATAGTTGATATCGCAAATGGTGCCATCGAATCAGAAAGATGGCTTTACGGCACAAAGGAGTACTGTGCAGTAGTAATGTCGGACGTCAAAAACGCGTTTAACTCTGCGAACTGGTCGTGCATTAGAAGAGCACTTGCGAGGATGGATATGCCATATTATTTGCTGCGTATGGTGACAAACTATATTAACAAGAGGAAGTTGAGATACAACACAGATAAAGGCGTAAAATACTACAACGTCACTGCGGGAGTTCCACAGGGATCGGTCTTAGGGCCGTTATTGTGGAGCATCATGTATAATGGAGTCCTACGATTACCATTGCCCGAGGAAGTAACGATAATTGGATTCGCCGATTACATAGCCGTCGTGACAGTAGCTAAACAGATTCGTGTAGTCGAATCATCTACAAACGAAGCTATTGCCCGAATAAAAGATTGGCTATCAGCCTCCGGATTAGAACTGGCCGACCATAAAACAGAAGCGGTCTTTATAACCAGCCGAAAAATTGTAGAGTTTGACAACTTTCAGGTTGGTAACCAAACAATCAGGTCCAAAGAAGCGGTGAAATACCTCGGAGTAATGCTGGACAGCATGTTGACTATTTAATCAAGAAGGCAGCGCAAATACAGGGAGCTGGATACGCAAAAAGGATACTGCTCTCCAGAGTTATTACATCAGTCCTGCTATATACCGCCCCGGTTTGGGCGCAGGCATTAAGGACGAAGGGGACCAAAAGAAGACTAGACAGCGGTTTCCAAACCATCTCAGACGAGGCCGCGTTTGTTATAGCTGGGATGATCCCTATCGATATCCTTGCAGATGAAACGTTGAGGATATATAACAAAAGAGTTTTGAACCAACACGATGCCAATGGTACCAAGATAATAGAAACTGAAGAAAAGGCAGCATCAGCAGCAATGTGACAAGCTCGCTGGGACAATGCAACGAAAGCCAGATGGACACACAAACTAATACCGACAATCCAAGGCTGGATAAGTCGTAAACATGGAGACTGCAAGTACAACCTTACGCAGTTCCTGTCTGGTCACGGTGGCTACCGCAAGTATCTCCACCGATTTGGACACGACAGTTCACCATCTTGCCCCGAATGCCCTAATGAAGACGAAGATATGGAACACGCAGTGTTTTACTGTAGACGCTTCACGGCATGGAGAAGTACTTAACCCAGTCCGACGTTACTCCTCGACCACATGTTGCAGTCAGTAAAATGCGACTGCATACAGTAAAATGCGACTGCATAACAAATATACAAAATGAGCTGCGGAGATTAGAAAGGCCGAGAAAAGCTACAAACGCAGGAGAAGCCTCAGTAGCAGGTGACACAAGACGAATAGCTTGATTTGCTTATCAACCCCGCGAAGTAATACCTAACGGTGGTCCCGCGGGGGGAATGGTTGAAGTCTGTGTGCGGGGGCGAGGTTTAGTACGTAAGCATATATCAGCTTGCAACTCATTGTCAGGACCAGGTAGATGAATCGTGCATGCCATTAGCACGGGCAAATATCTCTAGAAGATTCCTCACCTCCCTGGCGAAACCAGAAAAAAAAACCCCGCTTGAACACACGAAATCACATACAGGCAATCCTCTCGCAAATCAGTGGGCGACGCTCCGTCGCTCTCTTGCACAATTCATCCACGCACTGAATTGTGCACAATGGGGGTGTTTCGAGCAGAATGACGTCATCAAACACGAAGGCTCAACGTGTTAATAATACCTTCCCATCATCAACGCCCCCGCAACAATGTATATATTAACCAAGATAATTTGTGTATAAGAAAAACGTTTAACACGAAATAATTACACTATTTTATAACGTTGATAGAATCGGTGGTTTTTCTTTTTAAAACAGTTGTTCTGGCGGTGTGATATACAGCTGCTCAAGCGCACGGTTACAAGTTTGAGTTTAGCCACCAAAGAGGAGAAAATATCGAGTTGTTCAGTGTGAAAAGCAAAATTGTCAGGGAGTCTAGTAAAATAAAATGCAATGAGTGCAGCAACTTATTGCATGCAGAGTGCGCAAAATTAAAACCAGCTGACCGTGAATATCTTGCAAAAACTAAAAAAGTATGGAATTGTTTTATGTGTATTCATAAAAGGCGCAATGATACGGGGAGATTATCTTTGTCATCGACAACGTGATATGACGGTGACACCACCAACTTCACTCTCAAAGAAATCTACTACCAAATCATTGAGCTGAGAAAAACACTCTCTTCCACCGAGACTACGGTTAATGCAATGAACAGCCGTCTCATTGCACTGGAGGAGTCGGCAAAAATTACGAACGCGATTAAAAAGGAGAACGAAAATCTGAAAATACAGCTTGATGAGTGCAAAGAACGTCTCAGCAGTGCAGACTGGTCAACTATTTGGAGATTCGCAATGTGCCGGCTATCGAAAGTGAATGCGTCATTGATACAGCTGTAAAAATTATAGAAACTGGTCTGGGACTGCAAATACCCAAAGAAGACATTGACCTTTGCTACAGGAAAAAACTGAGAATAAACGGCAAGCTTTCCGATTCTGATGTGTTAGTACTGAAAACGCTGCGAACATGTACTAAGGAGAAAATTCTCACTACGATATATGCAAATAGGAAACCAATAAAAGCTAATCTCATCATGCCTTCTGCTAAGGGGAATATTTACATAAACGACTGGTTACCTGGTGAGATGAAATATCTTCTGAAGGAAGCTAAAACAGCAAAGAAGCAGTTCAATTATGAGTTTCTCTGGGTGCGCCGTAGAAGAATTATGATGAGACGATCAATTGGAACTGAGGTCAAATATATAAGGAGTCTGGAAGATCTTAGACAATTATAGACCTCCAATTCCTATCTAAAAAATAGTTATGTTACGTAACTTAAATGACCTCTACTATCCAATTTGTGTGAATGACTGTAATGAAACGTATGTTGGTACCAGATTTTGTAGCTCAAACTTAGACTTAACAATTGTCCATTAAAATATAAGAAGTATGAGAATGAATTTCGATAACTTTTGTACTCACTTAGAAAATTGCTTTGCTAACTTGCCTCAAATCATTGTCTTAACGGAAATCTGGGTTTTTGATAACGAAGTCCATAATTTTTCTATTCCCGGTTATTGTGTGTATCCAAATTGTAACGAAACTTATCCATAGGGAGGAACGGTTGTGTTTGTTAAAAGTGAACTCGAAGTAGAAGATGCATTCACTCCAGATATTGAAAGTGCAGATTGTGTCACCTTAAAATTAAAACTGGGTAAAAATTTGTTTGTGACTTTTGTTTGTGTATATCGACTGCAGTTTGTGCATAGTAATATTTTTCTTCATCTGCTCGAAGATTTGTTGTGCTCAATTAGTTGTGGGAATGTTTGCTTAATGGGGGACATAAATATCAACATTAATCTTTCAAGGGAATGCGATGACTATATGCTTCTGCTATCCTCATTAGGAATTCGCTCACTTATAAATCTTCCTACTAGAATAGGTGATAAGTCAAAGTTATGCATCGACCACCACTTTCTTAAGCCCAGAGTTTTTACCAATATCCATCCGTATATTTTGGAACTAGGTATAACCGACCATTATTCAATTGGCATTCCTTTTAAAAATGCTTTTAAAAAAACGTCTGCTTTCAAGGTCCTGAACCAATCTTCTAGTAATTGTGAAAAAAAAAACATTTCAAATAAATTTTTTTAAGTTGATTCGGTGTCTGTCTTTAGAAAGGTGGGATTCTGTGTTTAGTTCGGAATGTCCTTCTAGTGCTTTTTCAGTTTTTTTTAGGAAAACTTGAAGTGTATATAAGTAACTGCAAAAGTACTAAGCAAAGGAATAGATTTAATAAAATTAAACCTTGGATCAGTGATGTAATCTGCGCAAAAATAGAAGAAAAAAATAAATTCTATGCAAAAAATAAGAGCAGAATGAACTAACCTTTAGTTAATGTCCGCAAACTAATAGATAAGCAAAAAATTTAATACTACAGCTATAAATTTGCAGAAAGTCGGTATAATCTTAAAGAGCAATGGCGTATTGTCAATAACATGTTAGGCAAGAACAAAAAAAGACCCAGATTTAAAGATTCTTAAATTATAAAAATAATTTAAGAATCGTCAGTAGTAATGAGTACTTAGGCAACGACATGAACGTTTTCTTTAAAAATGTAGCTGAAAAATGTAAACCAGATGCACATGTTCAATTAAATGATAGTAATGGGAGATTTTTACTTAATAAAACAAGTCAAGTTTTCTACTATTTCGGGCCCATTAGTAATTCTGAACTTCTCTTTATTATTAACAGCTAGAAAGCTAAGAACTCATGTGGGATAGATGGCATTAGTGACGTTATCATCAAGAAGATAGGAAAGTTCATAGTAAATCCCTTGAGGCACATTTTTAATCAAAGCTTTCAGTGCGGAATATTTCCTGATTGTCTTAAAACCTCGTTAATCATTCCGATTTTTAAAAAAGGTGATCCAAGTGACCCAAACACCTATAACTAACTTTCTTGAAAAGACTAGATTTTTTAATAAGTTGGTTTTATGAAAGGTAAGTGCACTGAAGATGGAATTGTGGCCTTTTTAAAGAGAATTTATAATGCACTAGACAATAATCTAAAAACGGTTGGACTTTTTCTTGATTTAACAAAAGCCTCTGATTTAATAAATCACGATCTATTAATTCGAAAACGTAGTAACGCTGGCTTTAGAGGCAATATATCTGAATGGTTTAAGTCCTACTTGCTAAATCGAAAACAGCGGGTTAGGGTAAATGGATATGTAAGCAAGGAAAAAGTCTGTCCAAATACTGGTGTATATGACCCTCTGTGGGGTCAGTTCTAGGACCAATCCTTTTCCTTGTTTACATAAATTCCACATTTAACCTACCTGTTATGCAGACGATCTAGCGCTCTCATATGCAGACAATTCTTTAGTTACGATTCGAGACTATATAAATTCTGATCTACATTTGCGTAGTATCTGGCTTAATTACCATGAACTTATACTTGGCACAAAGTTTAAGGCGATGTTCTTTTCCTTGTCTAACCAGAACAACGCAATTGAAGGCATTACTTCTCATCATCTTAGTTGCGACAAGCTGAACTGCACAAATAAATGCTTTGGTTTTGAATTCGTGAAGGAGTATAATTATTTAGGAGTTATAATAGATAACAAATTAAACTGGAAGTCACACATAATGTCCCTAAAGAAAATACTACACATATCTTTAAACAAAATATATCACTTGCGTAAGCTTGTTCCGCAAGTGCTAGTTGGGGCTGTGCCTATATAAGTAACCTGAACTTATTACAGCACAAAAAAAAATTATTCGGTTATTGCTATATACTCGTAAAAACAGATTTGAGCCCTCACTGATCGGGGCAGTGAAAATACTACCACTTCGTTCCACTTTAGAAGAAATGGAGTATATTCGTTGAGAAATGGGTCTGCAGTTGATGTTCCTAGGGTTAATAAAGAGCTCAATCGACGTTTTCTGACTTCTATAGTACCTTATATTTTTAACAAGCTGCCGCCTGATATATCCAATCTAGTAACACACGGATATCAATTCTTAAAAAAACTTAAAGCTTGGTTACTTTCACGATCTGAAGTTGAAACTCGACTTCAAGTTATATCTTAGCGTACCATTTATTTACGTTTAATCTACATTTTAACATTGTTCTTCTATTGGTTTATTGATCTTTTGTTTTCCAAAAAATATTTGCGCAAAAAAAAAAATTTAATTTGCATTTCGGTGTAAATCGATTTCTCCTTTTCGTCTTCCCTTTTCGGCTTTAATCCTATCGTTTTTTTTAATTTTATCAATAGTCATACACTTGCGACTGGTTGCATTATACAACAAAGTGTATTATTATTATTTCCATATTTCGTGATCACTATACCCAGATTTCGTCTATATTATTATAATGTATTAAATTAACAATCTTTTATTATATTTTTAATGAATTGTATCTTGAAGTGGAATTAATAAAAAAAATCTTGAATCTTGAGATAAAAATCTTGAATCTTCCTTTTAAGCGATTTTTGCCTATATCGACGTGACACTTGCCAAAGACCTTTTTATAATATTTTGTGGCATTTGGCGATTATACGAATAATATTACTACTATAATACTACTACTGAAAACAAACTGAAAGCTGTTACTGTTGCTGATACCGCAGGTAGAAGAGATATGAGGTGTTTTAATTGCTCGCAGTTTGGACATTATCAAAGTACCAGTCCAAAACCTACTCGCCCACCGGATTCCTGCTTCACCTGTCACCAAATTGATCACTTCATAAGGATTGTCCGTACCTAAAGTCAAAGCATTTGAACACAGTTTCTTCTTTATCACTGCATATGTTTTTTTCGTATGCTGATGAAGATGTTGCTGATAAAGTTCGATTTATGCAAAAGGTAAGGGTGTTTTTTTTATATTTGTGATCAAGGCAGTTTCGCTAACTTTATAAATTTGTTGTCTCTTATTGACTCCGGCAGCACAGTTAGTATAATACAAAGTTCGGATGTCCCGAGATTTATCAAATTATCTCACGTTTTAATGCAGACTCGATTTCGCGGTTTGAGCAAGCACAGAATATACACTAATTAGACGGTTTGATGCAAAACAAAGTTTCGTAATGAAACTGTGTTTTTTATAGTTACACCAAATGAAACGATGACAATGCAGCAAATTCTCGGATGTGATTTCATGCGTATTTGCAATATCAAATCATTTAGACTACCAGATCGGATCGTGTTACTTCCCTCCGGGATATAGGTTGGTGGACGACGACCTCGTTCGCCTCTTTGACTCACTCGGGCCTAATTTTATCATCGGTGGTGACTTTAACGCGAAACACACTTTCTGGGGTTCAAGATGTAATTCAACGAAAGGCAGATTATTGTACAAAGCCAGTATGAAACGTGGTTTGGAATTTTTTTCGACGGGAAAGCCAACGTATTGGCCAACTGACAATAATAAAATCCCTGACCTCGTCGACTTCTTTATCGCAAAAGCGCTAACTAAAAATCTAACGGAAGTAGAAGAATGTTATGATTTATGCTCAGACCACTCAGCAGTCATTCTGAAAATCGGTGGAAGTCTAGCAAAAAAAGAAGGACCGCCTAAGTTAACTAGTAACAAAACAAACTGGGACGTTTTCAGAAAAGACTGCAAGGAAAATATTGCTCTAAATGTGCCGCTAAAGACACCACTTGAAATAGAAGACGAAATTGACAAGCTCGTGGAAGCCATTCAGTGCGCAGCATGGAAAAATACCCCTTTTCGAAAAACAGCAACACGGAACAGCAAAGTCAAATACCAGCCTGATATCGAAGACCTCATACGTGAAAAGAGAAGAGCGCGCAAGAGATGGCAACAATCCCGCGCGCCACCGCATAAAACTTATCTTAACCACCTTTCCAACAAGCTAAAAAATGTGCTGCAGGACTTAAGAAATCGCGAGACTTCTACTTACCTCGAGAGCTTGACCGCTGATAAGTGTTCAAACTACTCTCTATGGAAAGCCTTAAAGTCCATAAGGAAACCCGTAATGCACTCGCCACCAATAAGAAAAGCTAACGGCGAATGGGCAAAAGGAGACAAAGATAAAGCGGAATTATTTGCCGAACATTTAGAGGAAACGTTCAAGCCATTCGATGGACAACCATTGATCGAAGATCCGGATGCAAATACGGCACCCGACAACTTTAAATTAAAAACTGTATCCCTGTCTGAACTTCGAATGACAATAAGAAAACTGAAAAATAACAAGGCTCCAGGATATGATTTAATCACTGGCGAAGTTTTGAAGGAGCTACCGAAAAAAGCGTTAGTTAAGTTACTCTACATTATAAATGCTTCATTGAGACTTCTATATGTTCCAAGGCAATGGAAAGTCGCCGAAGTAATAATGGTTCCGAAACCGGGGAAATGTGCAAACGACAAGAAATCATATAGACCCATTTCGCTTCTGCCGATAATATCTAAAGTCTTTGAGAAACTTCTGCTAAAAAGATTGCACCCAGTAATTGAAGAAAGGCGATTGATCCCGGATCATCAATTCGGGTTTCGGGTTAAACATTCCACAATCGATCAGGTGTATCGAATTACAAATGAAATTGAAAAAGCTCTAGAAGGGAAAAAGATATGCTCTACCGCTTTTCTCGACGTATCGCAAGCGTTCGACAAGGTATGGCACGAAGGCCTGAGATATAAGCTAAGGGAAATCTTACCAGATAAATTCTACAGAATATTGGAATCTTACCTTAATAACAGACTCTTTCGTGTTAAACATGGGGCAGAATATTCGAAATTCAAAGAAATCCATGCCGGTGTTCCGCAAGGAAGCGTTCTCGGCCCAATCCTGTTCCTCCTCTACACAAGAGATATACCACAAGATGAAGGGACTGTCGTAGCAACGTTCGCAGATGACACGGCTATCCTCGCAACAGATGAGTCAGTCGAATCATCAACTGGAAAACTCCAACGAGCTTTAAACAAAGTATGCGAGTGGACAAAGACCTGGAGAATCGTCCTTAACGAGACCAAGTCAACGCATGTCAATTTTACATACAAAAAGATAAACAACTTACCTATTTCCATTAACTCGGTACAAATACCGTACGCAAACGAGGCAAAATATCTAGGAATGACACTAGACGCAAAACTTAAGTGGAAGCCACATGTTAAAAAGAAGCGCGACGAGCTCGAAATCAGACTTAGAGAAATGTACTGGCTACTCGGGAGATACTCGAAGTTAAGCGTATACAACAAACTGCTTCTGTACAAGCAAGTGCTAAAACCATCTTGGACATACGGTATACAACTTTGGGGTTGTACCAAGCCAAGCAATATGACTGTTCTGCAAACATTCCAAAACAAAACACTAAGAGCAATTGTGAATGCTCCATGGTATATAAGGAATAGTGATATTCACAGAGATCTAGGAATTGCTACCGTGAGGGATGAAGTAACAAACTTTGCTCACAAACTTCGTACTCGCCTTCATGATCATTGCAATAATGAAATAATCCGTACTCTGGACGTGACAAACCTCGAGCGCCGATTACAAAGAACAAGACCGTACGATCTGGCGCAGTAAGGGAAAACCGCATGTAATGACGGTATTAGTAGGTGCCTTCGCAGGAAAGCTACCTACCTAACGCGATTAACACTACAGAAGCGTAAACTACTTGTTAAGGCAACTTAGTCGTAGTCACCACAAAACGAAAAAATGAGAGGAACGAATTTCCTACTACTATGAGCACGAGCGGCCGGTTCTCATAGTGCCTCTCTGGGGGGTGAGGTTTAGCCCGTAGGCATATACTGGCAGACGCTTATGAATCATCAGGTCAGATATATGAATCGGGCATAACCAATGGTACGGGCCATTGGTATCTTTTGAAGATTCCTGCACCTCCAGGCGCAACCAAAAAAAAAAAAAAAAAAAAATTATTAGTACAAACTAGACCTATTAAAATTTAAAATTGAATTAAATAAACGTATGAATTTACATGTTAGTGCATCTGATGTGAATAGATTAGAAGAAGTAAACCTAGCAGGCGAATAATCCTCCAAAATGATCCGAAAGAATAGTACAATAGTGAAAAAACTGACAATGATACCGTTATTTGCGTGCCTGCAAGGAGATTTGTATTACCGAGCGACTGTACTGAAGATGTTTTTGTGGAAATGTGTTCTATTGATATATGTAGATAGACCGCGGCATGGAATTGGCACATGTGCTTAATTAAATAAAGCTAAATCCAATACGATTCATTCAATTATCACCAAGTTTAACTTGAAGCCAGTAGGCCGTGTACAAAAAACTTCGATTACCAAATGAAAATCTCCTTTAACAGATGACACCCCCTTCTATTGTGCACTACGTCCTACGTCGTTTACCATCCATTATTGAGCCAAGGTTCAAAGAATCACAGACTTTTTATTATTTATTTTTTTTTGTAAAAGAAATTTCGAAACCCCGAAGCACTCGGACTGAATTTTAGGTCAATTGTACTACCAGGCAGAACTCATTTCTTTTATGGTGGTTGTTCTGGTCACAAGCGAACACACTACCCACTACACCGTGGCCACCTGACAATAACTTATGATCTAATATCTAAACAAATTATCCGGCCTAGTCAGCTATTGTCCTAGTAAAGGAGAAGAGCGGTGAAGCACGCATGTGTATCGATTACCTTGTTTCTATCTCTTCTCTTCTATTCATCTATGTATAAAAGAGAACACATTTTTTCTATTTGTCCACGAGTAGGGAGTAGGTACGTAACGATACCTTAACAATATATACATACATATATATCAATCGATTTGTCGTGAGTAGCGGTATGACATAGGATGGTTTTTGTATCCTAAGGTTTTTAGTATCCTAAGGTCCTTTAAACCCATTTTATATGATATTTTAACTGAAAAAACCCATTTTTTATGTTTTACACACATATTACTACAAAATGGCTGAACAGATTTGAATATAACTTTATTCTTCGATTAGTACTTTCCTGGTAAGGAGATTGATATATCAATCATTATTCTGTGATACTTATAACGGAAGTAATAAGCAAAAATGTAATTATTTGAGATTTACATATTTCACAGATATGCGTAGGTCATTGCAATCAACAGCCCACCAGTGGAGTGCGGGCACATCCATGTTTATCAAACAAACTTTTTTTCTTCTCTCTTCTTTTTTTGGACTATTGTAGGTTTCTTATGCAATTATTTATTTGTCTTATATCAGTGGTTCCCAATCTTTTTCCAATCCTAGCTATTTGAAAAAGAAACAGTCGAATGAAATAATAGGTAGATAGGCATAAAAATTAAAACATCCACAGTATGAAACTGAAGAGAGACTTAAGAAAAACAAAAATAAAATACAATAGCTACTCAGTAAAATCAATGTGACGGGTGAGCCTGGTGATCTCCAAACAGTTTTTTAAAGCGTTTCACTTTCAAAGTTTTTCACTGCTACTCTCATTTCTTGCTCCGCATTGATTCTTGAGCGATATTTGCTCTTGATTACAGCTACAGCTGAAAATCCAGCTTCACACAAATATGATGTTGCAAACGGAATGAAAATTCTTAAAGATTTTGAAGTTAAATTTGGATATTAATTTTGAATCGATAACCAAAACTCCACCAAACAGGAACTGGTGAATCTAGTTTTAAGACTGTTGTTGCAAGACAGTTCAATGAGACTTTCTTCCTCTTGTGATGTGAATTCTGGTGGAACTTGTGCATGAAATGGGTCTT
Source organism: Pocota personata (assembly GCA_963082735.1). Classification (NCBI taxonomy): domain Eukaryota; kingdom Metazoa; phylum Arthropoda; class Insecta; order Diptera; family Syrphidae; genus Pocota; species Pocota personata. The sequence goes on from CAUJBT010000179.1 coordinate 31,236, forward strand.
GGTTCCACGCAAACTTTTCGACATCATCATCCGCAAAATATTTTGAAAACCATTCGATGAGTTTCGAAAGGTGTTCCGTGAAAAGGGCCGTCAGGTCATGTGAGACAACCAGTTCATTAAATGCCGCATAGTTATACAATTGCGGGAAGCAATCTTGACCGCCACCTTCATTCATCTTTTTTATCCACAACTGCAATTTCTTCCTAAACGCCGCAATCTTCTCTAATAGTTTCAGAATGTGCGTGTTGTTACCTTGCAAAGATAGATTCAATTTATTAAGTTTCTCAAATATATCGCACAAATATGCTAGTTTTAGCAAAAAATCTGGGTCTGGGCGTTCTTGTTATAAAAAAGTGCGAATTTCTTCATGTAATTAAAAGAAGCCATTGTGAATTGCAGTAATACAGCAGCAGGCCGTATGTTCAGCTCCCATATCTGTGCATAGTTTTTTGAAAAGTCTGGCCTTTAGCGGCCTAGTTTTTATGTAGTTTACTTCACCAATGACACATTCTAGTACTTGGTTCAATTCAGAGCTCATTGACTTTGATGCAAGAACTTCCCTATGGATGATGACGAATAAGCGCTTGTATTCCTCCATACCTGCCAGACATGGATTGAGCACCATCAGTACATACACCAATACACTTTTCCCAATCCAAACCATTTTCTGCAATAAACTTGTCAAGAATGTTAAACAAGTCTTGGGCCTTCGCACTTTCGGTAATGCTTTTGCAGAATAAAAGTTCTTCGACAATAATATTATGAGCCAGAAAGCGTACGTAACAAATAAGATGTGCATCATTATTACTGTCCGTAGCCTCATCAAGTTGCAAACCAAAATCCTTGCCTTACATTTTTTCTATTAATTGGTAGCTATGTCATGGATTCTTCGACTGAAAGTATTGTTAGATAAAGGTACCTTGGAAATTAATTTTTCTGCTGATTCTCCCACCCTAAATTTTCACCAGGCGGAAGCATACTTTCGGATGACAGTATTTTCAAACAAAGCACACACTGCAGTTTTTCTTCATTGTTTACTTCTATTGAAGTAAACCCAAAGTCCATCGTATTTACGATATTTTCGCTTCTTTGCTTCCCCGCCGCCACTAGTAGATGCTTTACCTGTATCATTTGAACTACCGTCTTGTTTATTTAATAAAAATCTATCCATTTCGCGTGAGATTTTTGACGAAAATCAAACGACGCAATTAAAACAAAACACGAGGACACGTCCGAACCTTCAATAATCGGTTTTGAACTGCTGAATATAATTCCCCCTTTTTGCTTTTACTTCTCGCTGCGGTTTAAACCTCTTTGTTCAACAAACGCTTTCTTAAGCACAGAAATAACCCATTTTTGACTTATTTGGAGAATTTATATGCATCATTCACTCACTGGGCTGAGGAAGCAAATGTGTTGAGAATTGGGATTTGAAAAATACGCATTGCGCATGTCAGGTTGGTAATTTTTTTATTTACCTCGTTCTCGCTGGACTGATGTGTCAAAAGAGAGGTTGCCACTTCAAAAAAAATGCGCAGTCAACTTATTTTGGCAAATAAGTTACTGCAATTGCAGTTAAATGTTACAAGGGGCCAAATGAATTAAGTAAGTGTAAAGTGAGGTATGTTTAAAAATACAGTTTACAAGTAACGCGAAGCTTAAATAAATTTGTATTTTTGTGAATTTATAATAAAATATAAAGATATAAGATATAATACACAAGAAATACGTACTATTTTATCATTAATATAATTATTATCTTTTAATCTATCTAACTCACGGCGCGGAGCCCCTCTTTAATTTCTACGGCGCACCAGGTCGCCGCGTCGCACACTTTGGGAACCCCTGTCTTATATAATTGTTTCAATGGAACATAACTCGAGTAGCAAGTACAAATTATGTACAACAAAAAAAAAAATAACATTTATTCGCGAGTTTTCGCTGTCAATAATACAACAGTGAATGAGGGAATTGGGTACATGTATACTTGCACTTAACGGATCTTTTTTTGTTTTTCTTTATTCTCTGCTTGTATAAAATAAATAAAAAACTTAAACAAACAAAAATATCATTTCATCACTTAATTCCTTATTCACATATGGATTCTGAAAATATATATGTATACATGTAGGAAAACTTATATTTTATTAAACAGAAAGGTTCAAGTAAGAACAATACTTTTACAAAACAAGGGTGCAAAATCATTACGATTCTCCGAGACTACCGGCTATCGCCGACGACCGCTCCGTTCCGATGTTAAAAGTCAACTCCCCGTTCGTTCGCCCATCCGTCAACTTGCCTCACCACAGCGACCAGATGCTTAGCATATTCAGCATTCCGTACCAGGCCCACGCTCGAGCGACCCACGACCACACAGCTCAGATTCCACATGCCGCCGCGACGATTATTATCACCTTCATAGGAAGGTGATAATAATCGTTTGACATTTCTCCAGTATCGCCATCGATACTATTTGTCTTCGGTTTAATTCGCAACTTTAATTGGGTCATCTGCACCACACCACGCACCACACCACCAGCAGTGCAATGCACCCCACTCGGTGACGTTATGTGATCTTCCTGGAATGTAACGAAGCAAGGATGGCGAACGGGCTATATAATAGAATCGTCTCTAATTCAAGTAGTAAAAATGATATTCATGAGTGTTGTAAAGACTGTGGGTGGCGTAGCACTTCGTTGCAATACCTGGCAAAGCATCCAGCTAAACTGAACACACAGCCTCTGAGAATACTCATAGAATTTAACGTAAATCCGCGCATCTTTTCATCTTTTAAGTTCGCTTATTTAAAATCAATTATGTATTGTGTTTGCAAAAAAAAAGTTGAACGAAGTGATTCAAAAATAGATTTTACCCGTTGATCTTGATTTTATGAAAAAAAAAAAAAACAAAAAAACCTGGAGATGCTCTCAGTGCACATCTGTGCGGAGAAACTCTCTAGCTGCAGAAAGTGTTGCTATCTCTGCTACTCTTAAGAACATGAGTGTAAAAGAGAACAATAATTGTGAACAACAAATTAAAGAAAATGAAACAATTGATTTGAAACTTATATATAGTGAGATTAAAGAATTAAAGAATGTTAACCAAGATTTTTTATCTCGTATATCCATACTGCAAACTGAAAACTCAGAGTGTTTGAGCAAAATTGAGATAATTCGAAAATGCATTTCAGGCAATGCCTGATCGTTAAATAATCGCAAGAGCTATACTCCTCACACATTTTTTTTCTTGTCCCGCTCTCTTGTTTAATTGTCACGCTAGTTTTTTTGGTTCGGTGGTCCTTTTTTGCTTAGTCGTTTTGTGGCCATCTCTCCTGTTGCGTAATTTTTCTTTTCGTGATAATAAAATTAAATTAGTTAAATAAAAGTCCATCCTTAATCTTAATTTAAAAGCGATAGGTTTTTTTGTATTGTTATTACATTTTCTGGTCCGATCGAGCCGGATGGCAAGCGATTAAATTTCCGAACATGTGTATTGTTATACCATACTACAAGATGTCTTCGCACGATGAATTGTTAGAAAAACAAAAAGAGCGTTTTGAACCAATTAGTCGAGCCGTTGAGACTTTGCATGCCCTTGGAGATGACAAAATAAAGAGAGCACAAATTCAAACACGTCTGCAGATTTTGGATAACAATTGGGACAGGTTCCAAGCAATACATGAACTCTTAACCAATGCACGTCTCACAGACGCAGTGAGGGGGCTCCCGTACTTCAAAGAAGGAACTTATTCCGTATGTGAGGAGAAGTATGCAAACTCTAGAGCGACCATGCTTGCCATGCTGGATCAAGTTAATCACTCACAGCCTGCAGAGGGGAAAGATTGACAGAACAATCTGTAAGCGGTCATCAGAATCATTCTGACCAGGTACGTTCTCTTCCTAAAATATCACTACCCACCTTTAGCGGAGAATATCAACGTTGGCGTAGTTTCCATGATCTATTTACGTCTATTATTGGAAACAGTTCAGAGCTATCAACCGTGGAAAAATTCCACTATTTAAAAACGTGTTTGGAAGGGGAAGCTGCCAATCTAGCGGTTTCAGGTGAAAATTTCACACGGGCTTGGGATACTCTTGTAGCCAGATACGAAAACAAGCGGCTACTGGTAGATACCCATCTTGATACCATTTTTAAGTTGAAATCCATCCAGAAGAAATCTGCTGCTGATCTCAAGAATATTCTCGCTGTCACGAAGGAGTCCTTGGGGGCTTTGAGTTCTCTTGGTAATCCAATAGATCATTGGGACACGGGCTTGGGATACTCTTGTAGCCAGATACGAAAAAAGCCGCTACTGGTAGATACCCATCTTGATACCATTTTTAAGTTGAAATCCATCCAGAAGAAATCTGCTGCTGATCTCAAGAATATTCTCGCTGTCACGAAGGAGTCCTTGGGGGCTTTGAGTTCTCTTGGTAATCCAATAGATCATTGGGACTATATAATTGTGTATCTCATCGTTCGCCGCCTCGATTCATCTTCACAAGAAGCCTGGGAAGTTCACCGTGGTGCTGCTACTGACCCAGCTTCTTTTACTCAACTCGAAACATACCTCAGTGGCAGAATACTTGCTCTCGAAATTGTTCAAACTCGTATTCCCACGGCACCGTCGAGCAAGCCAAGCAAAGCCTATACTCATACAAAGAATTTCTCCGCAAAAATACATGTCGCTTCTCTTCAGAATTCATCTAAGCCTGTAAACTCAAACAATACACGTTCTGCATTTACTCAACACTGTTCAATGTGCAATAGTTTGCGTTACATTGCCACATGCACATACTATCGTAATCTCAGTCCTAAACAACGTCATGCCCTCCTCATAGAAAAACGACTCTGTTTCAATTGTTTAGGCCCTCACCGTATAGCAGCTTGTCGATCAACAAAGCGTTGTCAGTTATGTGACCTTCAACGTCACACCTCGATTCATGGAGCAATTTCAAGTACTCGTCCAGAGCAGTCCTCTCTATCGGCATCACCAAAATCCAGTAGTGATGTTTGCAACCAGGTGAACTTAATTCAACAAAGCAAACCTGTTGTCGATTGCGTATCCGCTTTCTCTCATAAGGCGATACCTTTGCCTACTACCATGCGCATTTCAACATTATTGGCCACTTCCCTCGTACGATTATGCTCGCCAGAATGTGTAGAGCTAACAGTTCGTGCCCTCATCGATCCTGGCTCTCAGATTATTATCATCAGCGAGTCCGCAACACAACAACTTCATCTGAAACGTCATCGAGCAAATATTCCGCTCTACGGAGTAGGAGCTCATCCATCCGGAACAACCAAAGGGGTTGTTAGCCTTACTCTTAAGCCCCATTTTGCTTCGCAACTGAAATGGGATGTAGTTGCCTTCATTATTCCAAAGCCTACTTCGGAGTTATCATCACTGGAATTTGATCAGGGTCATTGGTCTCACCTTCGAGGACTAACGTTAGCTGATCCATCTTATCTCAAACCAGGAAAAATTGATCTTGTTATCGGAATAGATTTATATGCACAACTCATAAAACCAGAGCTCGTGAATTGGGCCTCCTGGTACACCCTTTGCTAGGCGCACTGGACTAGACTGGATAATCTCTGGTCCTTTGTCAACTCTCTCTGATCCTCAATCGAATGTTCAATCATTGCAGACTTATCAGTGTACGACAAATCCCGATCTGCTTGATGCACTTCAGCGTTTCTGGTCGCAGGAAGAAGTTCAAGTGTCAACGCAAGCAATACTCTCACAGGAGGAAGAAGAGTGTGAAAGTCATTTTGTCTCTACACACTCCAGGAATATATCAGGAAGATACGTAGTACGTCTTCCCTTCAAGAGTTCACCTGAGAACCTTGGAGTATCGCAACCGGTTGCTTCTCTAATGTTATCAAGGATGATCAAAAAACTTTCGCTGGATTCCACTCTTAGATCTCTCTACTCAGACTTTCTCGAAGACTATCTCACTAGCGGACATATGCGTCGTGTTCCTGATGACGTGCCTGAACCACCTAATGCCTATTACTTGCCACATCATGAAGTTCTCAAGGATTCTAGCACAAGTACCAAATTAAGAGTGGTGTTTAATGGATCATGTCGGTCTAGTAATTGTCAATCTCTTAATGATCTACTCCACGTTGGTAGAAAATTACATAACGATCTCTCGGATGTCATAATTTGGTGGCGGCAGTTTCCATATCAATCTGATGTCTTTTCAGCAGACATGGAAAAAATTTTCAGACAAATCTTAATCCATGAAGACGACTGGGACTTTCAGCGAATTCTATGGTCACCAAATCTGATGCAGGAGTCAGTTATAAAATATCAACTAAAGACAGTCACGTATGGACTCGCTTCAGCTCCCTTTCTTGCTAATAGGGTACTCCAACAATTAGCAAAGGATGAGGGACATCGATTTCCACTCGCAGCCAATATTCTACATCGTGGTACGTACGTGGACGATTGCTTTGGTGGAGCAGATTCCATCGACGATGGCAGAAAGTTGGTTCATCAACTCGATGGTCTTTGCACGGCGGGCGGCTTCAGGTTGCTTAAGTGGACATCTAACTATCCAGTGATCCTCTCCGAACTCTCAGCTGAACGGTATGCATCTTCGATCAATAAATATCTCGATGAAAATCCTCTCGTTAAAGCTCTAGAACTTGCTTGGCAGCCGAATCTAGATAGTTTCGTCTTCTCAATACCTTGGGCTAAGGATAACACTCCACCTACCAAAAGAAAAGTTCTCTCTCCCATCGCACAACTCTTTGATCCTCTCGGGTGGCTGGCCCCAGTAACCATTCGTGCAAAAATATTTATGCAAGAACTCTGGCTCGAAAAGGCGGATTGGGACGATGAGCTCTCGGACATACTTTCTCAACGCTGGAATCAATTTATCAACCAGTTCGAAGACCTCACTACCTTATCCATTCCTCGCTGGCTTGGGACATCTACGCACGATTGTGGGGTTGAGGTACACGGCTTCTCAGAAGCTTCTTAAGATGCAATGGCAGCAGTTCTTTATCTGCGTGTGCTGAGGGAAATAGATGATATACAGGTTTCTCTGGTTTGTGCAAAAACTAAAGTTGCTCCCATTGATAAGACGAAGACGAAGAAAGTGACAATTCCTCGACTAGAACTTTGTGCTGCGGCTATGCTCACCAAACAAGCTGCCCATATCATCAAAGTTCTCAGTCTTCAGAACGCTCCAGTACATCTGTGGACTGACTCGTCAGTAGCTCATACGTGGATTCAATCTCATCCTTCTCGTTGGAAAGATTACGTTAAAAATCGTGTAGTCATAATATAGGATACTCTTCCTTCAGCTAAGTGGCATCATGTGGCAGGAAAAGAGAACCCTGCTGACTGCGCGTCTAGAGGAGTATCAGTTCATCAACTCAGCGGAAGTACACTATGGTGGAAAGGACCATGTTGGCTCTCTAAACATTCAACATCATGGCCTACAGCTGTGTCTCGATTAGAGCATGGTGTCGATCTGGAAGAACGAACTCAAACTTTGTCCACTCTCCATATTGAACAGCCTAGGTTGTGGGAAGTCATTTCAAGATACTCTACTTTAATTCGTCTCATCAGAATCACTGCAACGTGCCAACGGCCGATTAACGTGCTCAGGAAGACAGCCGCCGGTCCTAGTAGTCTTCCATTGACACCAGCAGAACTCGAAGCAGCACGACTCTTTTGGATAAAATTGACCCAACAAGCCTACTTTTCAGCTGAAATCTCAACCCTCTCGCAAGGTATTAGCATATCAAATAGAAACTCGCTAATCAAACTCATTCCCTTTTTGGACTCGCAAGGCTTACTTCGCGTTGGCGGACGATTGCGTAATTCTCTTTTGGATCCAGATACAAAACATCCTTATATTCTACCTCGGGACTCACCTTTAACAAAACTGATAATAAGCGAAGCTCATGAGAAGACACTCCATGGAGGAACTCAGATCACACTCGCATATCTACGCAGATCTTACTGGATTCTGGGTGGTAGAACTCCAGTTCGATCCTTCATCCTTCGATGTGTTCGCTGTGCTAGACCTCGTGGTATTACTGCCAAACAACTTATGGGTCAACTTCCATCCACCGGAGCTACTCCATCTAGACCATTTCTTAACACAGGCGTTGACTATGCCGGTCCATTCACAATCTAAACATGGAGGAGTCGAGCGGCAAAGACATACAAAGGATACATTGTTCTCTTCGTTTGTTTTTCAACTTCCGCGATGCATCTAGAACTTGTGACAGACTACTCAACCGAAGGATTTCTTGCGGCCTTTAAGAGATTCACTGGACGTCGAGGAATCAGTGCAACGCTCTACAGTGACTGCGGAACGAATCTCGTTGGGGCGGATTCGGAATTGCGAAGACTTTTTTCACGATCAGCGCAAGAACTTGGAAAGCTCGCGTCTCTGCTAGCAAATGATGGAACGCACTGGTTATTCAATCCTCCAGCAACTCCTCACTTCGGCGGCAAATGGGAAGCCAGAGTAAAATCTGTGAAGTTTCACCTCAAGCGAGCTATTGGAAATAGTATCCTGACATATGAAGAATTTTCGACTTTGCTGATTCAAACTGAAGCCGTGCTGAACTCACGGCCATTATGCCCTCTATCTGATGACCCTGAAGATTTGAATGCTCTAACCCCTGGGCATTTCCTTATTGGATCAGCACTCAAAACCATACCAGAACCATCACTGTCTGACCTACCAATCTCAAGACTCTCAAGATGGCAATGTATCCGACGTATGTTGGAGCATTTTTGGACCCGATGGTCAAATGAATGTATTCAGCGATTTCAATCAATATCCAAATGGAAGCAGGTAATAGATCCAATACGAAAAGGCTCACTAGTTTTACTTGCAGATGAAAGATTTCCCGCAGCAAAATGGCATCTTGGACGAATTCTTGAAGTTCATCCGGGACGTGATGGTTTAATTCGTGTAGTTACAGTCAAGACCAAGGACTCAATTTTCAAGAGACCAATTGTTAAATTGTACCCATTACCAATACAGTCCGCATCGTAACTTTATAATTCAGTTTATGATATATGTTCTCGTATGATAAAAAAAAAGAAGTTTTCAAATTTCATATAATTATCTTCGTATAAGTATGTAATATTTGACCTAACTAATGTACACATTGTTATTTTCCATCAAATCGTAAGCTAAATTAGGCTCATGTAAACTTTTTAATCTCATATTATTTTTTTTACGATAATTTATCTGAAGATTATTAGTTTTTCTTAAAGTTTTCTTAATTTAACTTAACTTAATTTTTCTTAATTTCGTCACCTCTTTAAGGCAACGAGACGGGCGGAATTATTGAGCAAAATTGAGATAATTCGAAAATGCATTTCAGGCAATGCCTGTTCGTTAAATAATCGCAAGAGCTATACTCCTCACACATTTTTTTTCTTGTCTCGCTCTCTTGTTTAATTGTCACGCTAGTTTTTTTGGTTCGGTGGTCCTTTTTTGCTTAGTCGTTTTGTGGCCATCTCTCCTGTTGCGTAATTTTTCTTTTCCTGATAATAAAATTAAATTAGTTAAATAAAAGTCCATCCTTAATCTTAATTTAAAAGCGATAGTTTTTTTTGTATTGTTATTACACAGAGCTTAAGTGTCTTACAAGAAAAAATTAATTTCTGGGAGCAGTCTAATCTCTCGAATGTTATGGAAATCGTAAATGTTCCATGTGTTGATAATTCAAATGCAATACAAGTTGCTGTAGAAATTGTTCGTGATGGAGTGGGAGTGGATTTTTGTGAGAAAGACATAGACCATTGTTATGTTAAAAAAATAAAAAAGCGTAAGCAAATTAGGAGTACCAGTGCGCCAGGCGATATTGCATCTGAGGATCACACCAACGTTCTTGGTATGAAATTGACTCGGCTACAAACGAAGGAAAGCATAATGAGAGCGAAAAGAAACGTTAAGCTCACTGCGAAATTTTTTTGGTGACCGTTTTGATAGTACCAACATCTATATGAATGACAGTTTGACTCCCCATGTACGAGAACTATTCAATGAAACCAGGAAGATAAAAGTGAAGAAAAACTACAAATTTATATGGGTTAGGAAAAATGTAATATTTTTGCGTAAAAAAGAAGGGGATGATGCGATTCAGGTTAGGTGTTTTGAAGATATTATTAACCTATAAGTAAAATCTTTATATTTATTTAAAATGAATTTTAACTCTTCTAGTAACGTAAAAATATATCAGAGTCCTAATCCTACCTTATTAATATATCAAAATATTCGTAGTATGAGAAAAAACTTTAATTCTTTTGTTGCTCATATTGATTCGTTGAATTTGTTAGCTGACTTTATTATTTTGTCTGAAATCTGGTTAAACGAGTGCGAACTATCCAATTACAATATTCCGGGCTATGAATTATATGGTAATTGTAATAATTCGTATAGTGCAGGTGGTGTAGCAGTATTCATAAAAAAACCGGTCAATTGTGGAGAAGTAGTAAAATATAATCTTAGCAGTGCAGATATCATTAAAATTACCTACAAAGAAAATGATGAACTTGTTACAATTTTGTGTGTCTATCGCTTGCATGAAAATGGCTTGAACAAAAATGTATTTATTGAACATATGGATGAGCTTTGAAGAACGTAAAATCAAAGAATTTAATTGTTGTAGGAGACATAAATATTGACGTTTTGAGTGATAGCAATGATTCTGACAAATATATGCTCTTAATGTCCTCATATGGTTTAAAATCGCTTGTGAACGAACCAACTCGCATAACAGACGTAACGCAAACCTGCATTGATCACATTTTTGTAAGATTTCAAAAAAGTTGATCGCACAAGCTTTCAAGTGAGGTACTTGATTTGAGAATTACTGACCACTGTATGCTAAGGCTCGATATAGATAATGTTACAGATAATAAAACAAATAGATGCATTCCCTTTCCAGACAAACAGGAAATAGACTTTTTAAAACTAGTAAACGCCCTTAAGCTTGAGTTTTGGGAGCAGGTTTATATAGAAAATAATCCTTCACAAGCTTATGACGCTTTTTTGAAAATATTAAAAGGACATATTGCTAATTCTACCAATATTCAGTCGGGTACCAATAATAAGCTCAAACGAATGAAGCCTTGGATAAATGAGGTTTTGCTTAAAATGATAAACGAAAAAAATTCCCTTCGTAAAAAATGTAAAAATAATCCCCGAAACACCAATCTAAAGCGACACTATCATAAACTCAGCCTGTTAGTAAAAAGAAAAGTAGCTATTTGTCGAGAAAGATTTTATTCACAGAAATTCGAGAACTGCAGAGGTAAAGTAAAAGAGGAATGGAGAGTTGTTAATAACATTTTAAGTAATGGTAAAAAACGAGAAAGCATTAGTGAAATTCAGGTTGATAATACTTTAGTAGATAACCCTATGAATATTGCGAACATTTTCAATAGCTATTTTGCATCTATTGCATCAAACTCCAAACCTAATCCTTTTCAAAACGACTGCAGTTGTGACTTATATTCGGACCTAGTTGATGATGCTTTTCAGATAAATAGCTTTGTTTTTCAACCTTTTTCATCACTAGAACTTTATAAACGTATAATGAATCTTAACAATAAAAATTCGTGTACCTCGGATGGAATAAATAATTTTCTCGTTAAACGTATTGCCTTCTTCATTGTTAATGTTCTATGTTATATATTTAATATGAGTGTTAATTGTGGTATTTTTGCGTCTGCGTTAAAAGCTGCTGAAGTTATTCCTCTTCATAAAAAAGGTTGTCGAAAATCAGTGAGCCATTATAGACTAATCTCATTGCTTCCAACGTTCTCTAAACTATTTGAAAAAGCAATGAAAGATCGTATTTTGTCATTTTTAAACAAGAATAATTACTTATGCCATCAACAGTCTGGATTTCGCGAGGGTACATCGACAGAAGATGCTATTTTATAATTATGTAGTGAGATATGCAGCGGTTTTAATAGCAATAGTAGTCCTATCGCATTATTTATTGACATGACAAAAGCCTTCGATATGGTTAATCATACGATTCTTCTGGACAAACTCTACAAAGCTGGATTCAGGGATTCAATGTTAAATTGGTTTAAGTCTTATCTATCAGAAAGATCTCAACGAGTTAAAATTAACGGACTTTTTAGTAATATGTTGCATTTACGGATTGGTGTGCCTCAAGGTTCGGTTTTAGGCCCTATTCTATTTCTTATTTATATAAACTCCGTATTCAAATAAAATTTGAGTAGTAATATAACAGCTTTTGCTGACGATATGGCATTTACATACGTAAACAGTTCAATATTCGAGTCGGTGGTAAAATTAGAGACTGACGTGCAACTGTTAAGGCAATGGTTTGCAAAACACGAACTAATTGTAAGCGAAAAAACTAAGCTTATGTTTTTCAATTTGCAAAATTCAAGTCTGCTTGAAAGTAATGTTGTTTTTCACTCCGCTATGTGTCCAAAACTTTCAATGTTCGCTCATAACTGTGGTAAAGTCAATTTCCGAATGGTTGTATCCTGTTGTTCTAATTGTTTTAAAATAGAATCTGTTGAATGTTTTAAGTATCTGGGAGTATCAATAGATAAGTATTTGAGTTGGAAAATCCATGCAGCTGACTTAAAAAAGTATATGATGTGTGCGACGCGTAAAATGTTCCTGTTACAACCTTATTGTTCTAAAAAAAACTTCTTACAGTAATTTACTATGGTCTTGTTAACTCAAAACTACAGTATGGTTTAACGAGTTGGGGTGGAGCTTACAATAATACAATTGAACCACTACAAATAGCACAAAAGCATATTGTCAGAATTATTTGTAAAAAAAGTAGATTAACAAGTACTTTGCCTTTATTTCGCCTCCTTCAAATTTTACCAATAAAACATCTATATGTTTACAAAGTTCTTAAAGTGTTTTTTATGCGTAGCGGATACAGCTCAATACTAAGATATTCAAATATATACAGGTTAAGAGTAAACTCTCAGCAAATAGTAAAGGTGCCAGTGGCAAACAAGACAATTTTTTCCAACTTTTATACTCTATCAGCACCTACATTATTTAACCGATTAACATACGAAATTAGAATAATTAATATACAACGTATTTTTTTTAAAAAAAAAAGTAAAAATATGGCTATTTAATATGGATGTTTTGAGAAACCAGAAATTTGTTTATGAGCACTGTTTAACTTGTTTTCTTTTTATCGTTTAATTTCCGTAAATAAGTATCTTACATTTATCATTTAGTCTTAAATTAATATAGTTTTGTTTTTGTTTGATTAATTTAAAAAAAAAACACAGCTGTTGTATATTTATTTATTGAATGGGCCATTCGCCTCTAGTCTTTATAAGGCTATAGAATGTCACCATATTATTTTATTCCTAAACTTTTGTCTAATTTATATTTATATTTTAAAGCATCATCTCTGGAATAAAAAATTAATAAAAAAAAACAAAAAGAAAAAAGTTGATGGGGTTGATATTAATATTATTTACAATGCTATACTTATCTGCCTATCTATCCTACATTCGGCCATCCTGGAAATCGACTGCCCTCAGTCGACGTTGGCCCCCTCTTCGTCTTCCGCTTCTTCCTCTGGCTTCTCGTCATCAGACACCCAAGGCTTCATGCAGTCCGCTGTGGTTGATGTAGTATTTGGCCCCTCATGTTGTCCCACTTTGCTCACGTCGTATCGATCATTCTTTTTGACTTTCACCACCTCGTAGGGTCCGAAGTATCTTGCGTACAATATCAACCCCGCGCTAAACTGTGTTCTCATTACGACAACCAGCTCACCCGCTTCGTACTTCCTAGCTGCTTTTCTTTTCCTATCGTACATCCTGCGGTTCTCCTGCTTTACTTTTAGGTTCTGTTCCTTGTCGTCTTTTCTGACCTCGCTTCGTCTATTCTCAAAATCATCTCTTATTAATTCTTCCAGTAATGTTCGTAACTCGAGGCTCCCCTCCTTCCTCATGATGGTTCCAAACTTAAGCTGAAACGGGCTGTGTCCGGTACTTCGCGAGATCGTTGAGTTGATCACGCTCTGGACCCGGCTGGTGTGTTCGTACCACTTCTTAGGGTCTTCCACTGATACTCTGCTGAGGATTTCAATGATAATTCGATTTACTCGCTCGACTTGCCCGTTTCCTCTGGGCACTCCAGTTGTCGTCAGCACATGATGAATGCGGTTTTCTTCGCAGTATCCCTTGAATATGTTGAAAGTGAATGCTGTTCTACGGTCCGAGACTATTCGAGTGGGATTTCCAAACACTTCGCTCTGAAACTCTAGCTTTTTGGGGACTTCCTCGGTCTTAGTCGTCCTCACCGGATAAATCCGAACGAATTTCGTGAACGCGTCAACGATCACGAAAATGTAATTGTAAAACTTGCTTGTTTGTGGCAGTGGCCCTAGATGGTCCACATGATATGTGTGCAAGGTGTGTTGCTCTTTTCTATGGAGTGCAGGAATCCCTCTGCTTTTCCCCCCTTCCTGGCAGCTAGGATATATGCCACACAATTCGCTATTACCTTCTCGATAACATTCGCCAGTTTCGGGACGTGGTAATCCTGTTTGAAAATCGCCCCCACTCTTGCGGCACTTATGTGTCCTTGTTCGTGAATACCACGTATCACATCCCTCTGCATGGCCTTTGGTATCACGAGTAAATGTGTCCCCTCCTCGAACTTGTAGAGTAGACCTCCCCTTACCTCGTAGTCCTTGTACGTTCCGGTGACTGGCTAATCCATCTTCAAAAAATATTTTATATTTTATAGTTTGTATTTAAAATTAGACCATCCCACTTTAAGCAGGGCTATTAAATTCATTAAAACTTCATCTTGAGTTGTTTCTTTTTGATATAGTTTTTTCTTAGGGTCACTCATGCTTACGCTATGTACAACATCTGTTAAAATATTTTCTAAATTTATTTCGGCACATATTTTATTTCAAAATCATATTTAAAAAGTTTAAATATATCGCTGTAATCTCAATGAATACGTTTTTTCCAAAGGTTAGTACAGAAACAAGTGGCTTGTGGTCTGTGTGAATTGTAACGTGTCGACTACACATATAATTGTGAAATTTTTGGCAGGCATATACAATACTATCGCTTAAAATTATTTCTCAATTTGAGGATAGTTAGTTTCTGTTGCCTTTGAACTTTTTCAACCAAATGAAACTGGCCTTCCCACTTGAAGTAAGCAACAATGTAGTGTTCGCACGACGTATTAAAACACGTTTAGTAGTTGAACTCCATTTATTGACTGAGATATGTCTTTTATATATATATATGTACATAATCATGTGTAAGTATATAAAGAGAGAACAAATGTAGATACCAAAGTTATACATATTCAACATCTCCCCTTTTAAACTTAACAATTTCATGATATATGATAAAATATAAAATATAAATTGACGTCGGATTCACTACGGGTTGAATTGACGTCAGAGTATTTCAATAGGTAATAAAAGTTACAAATATTAAATATTTTTAATTATTTTGTTGAATACGTCCAGCGATCTGGTACCTTAATAACTCTTCCGGACTTGGTAGTATATTGTCCCGTAGGTGTTGTGGGTTTGTCTTCGGATACGTGTTCATTCTGCCTACTCATCTCTGTCTTTGAAATTTCAGCACTGCATTCTGCCTGTATAGCTCCTTCGACTGCTCCTTGTGGTCTGTGTGGTACATCTGTTCTGTGAGCATTATTCAGGTGAAACGAATTCCTTGTATAGAGTCAGTCCAGTGTGAGTTGCGATTAGATATGAACGGGGTGTCTCCGCTCTGCTTTGAATTCGTCCCTATTGATTGATGTCGCGAATCCAAACCACGTCGCCGATTTGAAAATGTCTACTGCAAACACCGTGGCGTCGGTTATAGTTATCCGTTTGTTGCTGTCTGTACTTTTCTTCCTTCTTATAAATTTGGTTTCTGTTAATGGTTTGTGGATTCAGCTGATCGTGTGGTGTTAGTAATTTCGATCGAATTCTACGACCCATTAACAATTCTCCTGGACTGTAACCATTAGCTAGTGGTGTAGCCCGATATTCCATTAATGCTAATTGTGGGTCATCTTCATTTTTCTTCAGCAACCTTTTCACCACTTTAACAACCGACTCGTTAAATCCATTGCTTTGAGGAAAACGCGGACTTGACGTTATATGCTTAAATCCCCACGAATTAGCAAACCGCCGAAATTCCGATGTTTTAATTGTGCAAATTGAGGACCATTGTCAGTCCTGACAATTTCCGAGATGCCAAATCTTACAAAAATGGACTTTAATTTTCCGATGTCGCAACGTGATGTCTGGTTTTCTAATTTGACTACTTCCGGGAATCTAGAAAAATAATCGCTTAGGACAAGATATGTCTTACTAAAACAAGTGCATAGATCCATTGCGACTGTGTACCAAGGGCGTTCCGGCATTGGTGACGCAATTAGTGGTTGATGACTCAGTGTCTCGAATTAGACGCAAATAGTGCAGCGTCGAATGAACTCTTCCATTTGCTTGGAGCAGCCGGGCCACCATACTGATTGGCGCATGCGGGTTTTGCATTTGATGATTCCCAGGTAGCCTGTGTGTATGGCTTCCATGATCTCATTTCGCAAAAGATGTGGAATGACTAAGCGCTTGCAGTACATCAAAAGTTGGTCGTTGACTGCAAGGCTATTATGATCGTTGTAGTACTGCCTTGTTTCCGGAAACACTTCATATTTGGGAGGCCACCCTCTTTCGCAAAATTCGATGACCTTCGCTATAGTTGGATCTTCCCGTTGTGCTCTTCTAATTGCCGCTAACCTATCTGCAGATGCTGGTAGCTCGTTGATAATAATGTTGACGAATGTATCTATGTCTTTATCTCCGTCTTCTTTTCCTGCTTCTCGTATGGGATGACGTGACAGTGCATCCGTCGCCACCAGATCTTTTCCCGGTGTGTAGATTATGTTAAACGTGAAAGCCATCATCCTCATGCGGTACCGTTGAATTCTCGGAGTAAGTTCATTAAGGTTTTTGACTGTAAATTGAATTCCAGTGATGAACTCCCTGAATTTCTCACAGCACTATGTAATATCCAAAGCTTCCTTCTAGATCTGCGCGTATTTTTTTTTTTTTGCTTTCCGACAAGGTACGAGATGCGTACGCCACAGGTTTAAGGATTCCATCCGAGCCTACTTGCAGAAGAACTGCTCCCAAACCAAAAGATGATGCATCTGACGACACAATAGTTTTATGTGCCGGATCGTAGACTTTTAAAATTGGTGCTGAAGTGAGTGCCTGCTTTAATTTCTGAAAGCTTCTTCTTGACTCGGAGTCCAAGTAAAATCAAAAGTTCGTTTAACGGATGAGATAAAGAAGTCAAATTTGAAACGAACTTACCCAGGTAATTGACCAATCCTAGGAACTGACGTAATTCCCTTACATTTTGTGGGTTTGGAAACTTTTCAATCGCCTGGATTTTAAATAGATGGACAAGAGTGTATTCCCTTTTCGTCAATTTTATGTTCGAGGAACGTAACCGATGTAACTCCAACTAGACATTTCGAATAGTTTAACATAACTCCGCTTTGTACCAGCTTAGTTAGCAATGCACTTAGATTTCGATCATGCTCCTCCATGTCATTTCCCTACACCAAAATGTCATCTGTTTGTGATACTACTCCCGGGAACCCTTCTAGAATCCTCTGTATTTGCTTCTGGAAGTACTCCGGAGCCGAAGAAATACCGAATGGTAATCTCAAGAAACAATATCTCCCAAACGGTGTAAGACATGTTGTGAGTAGCTGAGACCGATTTGATAATTTGACCTGCCAAAATCCGCTTTTTGTATCTAGTTTTGTGTAATATGTTGCCCCTGCTAATTGGCCTACAGTGTGGTCCGCTACCGGCATAGGATGGATCTCCCTTTGAATTGACAAATTAAGGCGGGAAAAATCAACGCACGGTCGTATTTCGCCAGTAGGCTTAGAAATGATGACCATGGGTGCGCACCATTCCGTTGGTCCGTCCACGGGCTTAATAACACCTAATTCCACCATTTCATTCAATTTTTCTCTTAATCTTGCTTTTAACGGTATCGGCACTCGTCTTGATGTAAAAATTGCAAAAGGTTTCGCATCTGATTTTAGTTTAATGTCATATTCACCTCTTAAGCATCTGAGTTTTCTAAACAACTTCGGGTATTCACTCGTAATTTTGACACTTGATTCGACATTATTCAGAGCATATATTCGTTGAATAATATTTAAGCCTTGGCCCGACTTTAAACACAACAAGGGAGATTTTAGATTATCTACGATAAAAATACTTGTTTCTATTTTTCTTTGCCTATAGAAAAGTTGACTTTTCATTATTCCTATGACTTTCAGATGTTCTCCGGATGGGCCGCACAATTTTCTCTCAGATTTTGTTGGAACATAATGAGGAAACTTTGATATAAATTCACATAAAGGTAATATGTCAACCGGCGCGCCTGTGTCCAACATAAATGTGATTTCTGTTCCGTTTACGCACACATCTGCCATCCATCTCTCTGCGCTTACGCTGCTATCCGACATTGTGCCCAAAAACAAATTTTCGTTTTCGTCTTGTCCTTCTTTTTCCACGTTGTAAATTTTGTCGCTGTCGCTTTCTGAACTTTTGCACACGCTGCTGAAGTGGTTCCATCGTTTGCATTTATGGCATTGTTTGCCTCTCGTTGGACATTTGTTCTTTTCATGTCACCGTTGGGAACTACACCACTGACAATGAACATCCTTTGTCTTTGTCACGCCTTTCGGTTTCCCTGCGAACCTTGACACTGATGTGGATGTCTTTTGCTGTGGTAGATTAATACGGTTGATATGCTGTGGTGTACTATTAGATGTTGATAGATCTTGTTGTTATCTTCGCACCGCAGCATGCTGTCTCACAGTTTGTATGGCTTTTTCTAATGTCAGTTCTGCTTCCAACTGAAGTCGCTCAGACAGACGTCTATCTCTCACTCCAACCACCAAACGATACCGTAACATTTCGTCCCGTAATATGGCATAGCTACAATTTTCCGAAAGTAAATAGAGTGCAGTTATGAAATCTTCTATAGATTCCCCCTCTAGCTGACAACGGGAGTTGAACTTTGCTCGTTCATAAATGACGTTATGCTTTATTACAAAGAATTGTTCGAATGCCTGTAATACTGGATCGTACTTCCTTTGATCACTTTGGCACAAACTGAGTGAGAGAAATACGTCGTCTGCTTGATCGCCCATTAGATAAATTAACGTGTTCACTTGTTCCTCGTCATTTCGTTTATCTAGCCCTGATGCAATCCTAAAGCGTTCGAAACGACGTTTCCATCGCGGCCAACCGTTGGGCTAAACGAAAAATGTTCTGGTGCTTGGACAGTAAAATTATTGGCGGCTAATTGTTGTTCGAGCACGCCTTCCTCTGGCATTTTATTTGGGAAAACTTTATTTTACTATTTTAACTAGCGAACGTCCGAAATTTTAATTATGTACTTTTAGTTTTTTTTCTCCTTTTGACACCGCTGCCACCATGTAGTGTTCGCACAACGTATTAAAATAAGTTAAGTAGTTGAACTCCATTTATTGACTTACTCATTAGAGATATGTCGCTTATATATATATATATGTACATAATCATGTGTAAGTATATAAAGAGAGAACAAGTGGAGAGATACCAAAGTTATACATATTTCACAAACACCCTAAGCCATTCCTTGATACGCCTGTCTGTATAATTAAGGGTAAATAGGGTTCAAAACAATGTAAGGTACTAGAATTTACGATGGCCATTTTAATATCTGTAAGTGCTTTCTCATGAACATAGGCAATTCTCTCATAGGAGCGAATAACTCAGCTATGTTTGGAATAAAGGAACAAAAATAGTTTATTGTTCCTAATATTCTTCGAAGCTCAGTTTTATTGGAAGGTGTTTGGATATGCATAATAGTTTTAACTAGTTTCGGATCTGGAGATATTCCCTCTGAAAAAAGTTATGCCCTAAGTCCTTTACTTTCACAATTCTATTCTGCACTTTTTTCTGATTATATTAATCTCCCTGGCCCGTTGCAACACTCTTTCTAAATTCTCTTCATGCTATTTTAAAATCAATCAAATCATCAATGTAACCAAATATACCTGGCAAAATTCTGAAATATTTATCATTAAGTTTCTGAAATTTCTCAGGGGCAGTTTTTATACCAAAGGGTAAAACTTCGTATCTGTAAGTTCCGAAAGGTGTACTAAATACCGTAAGTTTCTTCGATTCTACATTGAGTTCGAATTGCCAATTGAGTCCTTAAAATCCAATATAGTAAAGTACTTTATGCCATGCATTTCAGGTATAAAATCCTCTATCCTAGGTGTTAAGTGATGTTCTAGCTTCACTCCGACATTTAAATCCCCTGCATCTAAAAATATGCGAATTGACTTGTCGCCCTTTTCCACAATGACCATGTTATGCGACCAGTCTGAAGGAGTACGAGTATCTACCTTTGTAATAATATTTGTTTCTTCCATTTTAGAAAGAGTATCATAAATCTTTTCTCTTATACTAAGTGGAATTCTAAGTGGAGGCTTACTAACTGGACATGTTGAACTTTCGAGTTCCAAAGCACATTTTTCAAGAAACCGACCTTGACCTTTGAAGACATCTTTATTCCTCACAATAAAGTTCCGTAACTCCGACTTTTCGGTTTCAACTGAATTAACGCGGTCTATTAACCCTAACTTAATGCAAGATTCAAGACCTAATAGTGGTTTTGAATTGCAATCTACTATCGCAAAATCAACATCAAAAACCTTTGTTGTAAACATCTGCCTGATTGACTTGGAGAAGTCCTTCGATACCGTATGGTTGGAAGGGCTAATTTACAAATTGAGCAGGTTGGACACAAGCAAACCACTACTGTACATGTTGCTTAATATGCTGACCAGTTCGTTGTGAAAAATGGCAATGTGAATTCTGCTGGGACATTCGAAATTAAAAATGGTCTGCAAGTGCTGTTAATTCGACGATGCTTTTGAGTATCTACATGGCTCATCTGATAAGATCTCTTCGGGACGAGATTCTGTACGCGGTCGATTTGATTGCGTACAGATCAGGACCTAAGATCGACGTAAATTCAACACTCTTGCACCGCAACTTCGATAAGATTCAGCGATATTGTGACGACTGGAAGTTAAAGATCAACCTTCAGAAGTCGGAAACAATTCTGCTCAGAGGGCCATTGTCTCTGGCCTCTAGGAATACCAGAAAGAATTGGTGAAAGTTATCTATCGTTGGATAGCATGGGCGTCCACCTGCGTGTCAAAATATGGTCAGATACCTTGAACTTTGGCTAGACCAATGTCTATATTTTAACAAACTTGTAGCTGCTGCTCTGTACAAAGAGACTTTTTATAGCAACCAACTCAATGCAAAGGTAAAGGTAATCTGCTTGCACATAGATGTCCCATATGGTTCAACATAGGGACAAGTAGAATGAAAAAAATCGGGTGCTTGAGAGGGCCTGCCTTCGGGCTTGCCTTCACTTGTACAGAACATCAGAGTCTCAGTACAAAAAATTCTATACAACGGGGCGAATCTGATAAAAGTGGACAATTTCCTGGTCAAGATTACTAAAAGGAACATTGCATGAGTTATGACCTCGACGAATAACATGATCTTCGGAGCTTATTACCCCAACAGTTGATACCATGGGAGGGTGCGCCTTAACGGCTTTGTCCCTCCAGAAGCATTCCTCTATTTCGATCAGGTAGGTTTGATCCAGGATAGATAAGCGGTGCCGCTAATCTCAGACGGCTCAACTACAGCCGAGACGTCGCACAGAGCACTGAGGAGCGTCTCCGATTCAGTAGATCGTTATCGGGGCGCGATATTAAAGACGTGAGCGAGCAGCACCACCAATTCTGCTGGTTACTAGAGGGAGCTCCCTCGTCGATCCATTTTGATCCGGGGTAGGTCTAGTACGGCAAAGTTGGCTGCCATATTTTTGCCTGGGCCGGCTTACATAATTTTTTTAGGGGCCTAGGTTTAGGTAGTTTAAGTACAGGTAGGGTAAGTTTTAAAGCACAGCACTTTGATAACAAAAAGAAGTGCACATTTGATTTATTTTTAAGGTAGCATTTAAGTTTTATATATAAGATACAAAATAAATAGTACGGATACAAATTTTGTTTTTTTTTTAAATAAAAAATTTTCTTAGTCATAATTCACTATCATCTTTAAATAAAATAGTAATAAGTAATAGATTAAGTCGAAAGACATAATTGTGGATTGAGTTTAGCTTAGGGCCAGTAGTTAGAATAAGATAGTTAAGTTAGTTAAACTAGTTTTAAGCATTTTCTTCTGGCTTGTAAGTATATATGAATTGAAATTAATAAAAAGCTATAAAAAAAAAATAAAAAGTAAAAAATAGAAGGGTCCGGGTTCAATGCCCATCATCAGTGTATAAACGTAGTTGCAACTGGTTCTAGCGATAGATCTTTGTTATATACTATACAGTAGACATGCACATATGTATATTTACTCATTGTGCAGGCAAACACTCTAAAATAACAACAGAAACAATTTATGTACACCACTAGGAGTTTACAATTTCGGGTTATATAGCTCGCAAATACATTTCCCGAAAACTTATATACAAATGAGTATGTACATTACTTGTTGTTAAAATCAGTAGGTAAAGTGTCGCGCTTTTGTGATCTTTAGAGTTTGAATAAGTTCGATTTAAGTAGTTCTTTAATTTCAGGAATTCAGAGAAGTACACTGCTATTCTAAATTCTACACAACACTTGATACTGAATCAAATGCATTCTTCATTTTGCAACTAATAAAGCGACCTAAAGTAGAAGGTGATATAACAAGGAAAATTTTGGTTAACAGTTTGAAATAACTTTTTGGTCGAATTAAAAAGATTAGTCTTCTTTCACTTCAATAAAATGAAATTTAGAAAATTGCCCTTCTTTCACGGCTGAAGTTGACTCTAGCTTTCGCTTAACCTTCATCATTGTGTTCCCGTCATTGATTGTGGGTGTATTTCAACTCAAAGGCTGTTTCTGGTAGTACTGGCAACCAAACAATTGCACGCTCAGTTGAGTTTTCTTCACAAATGGGGCTGTTTTCGTCTACAGTACACTGTGATCAACGTCAGGTGCAGCTGTACACACCGATGCACATGTATAAATCAAAACCTTTCAGTTTGTGGCAAAATATAAACTATAGGCTAGCCGCTGACAGACAACTTTGAGTTTCAACACTCTTTTCACTCCCCAGACCTAAAATTTCACAAACTTCGTCCTATCCTTCACTTAGAGCCTAAATTGAATTACTATGCAAAATTTCAAGTTTTAGGGGTTTCGCGTGATGAATGGTTTATTCTTACCCGACTTCGGTGCGCAAATAGCTTCAGTGCCCAGAATGTTGATGCCGGGCTTATTTGATGTATAACCTAGCACGTCCTCAGGAAATATTCCGAAGTACTGCGGTCACGCAGATAGACAGAAATATTTCGAACAAAATTGCCCTTCGGAAACGGCATAAAGCTGTAGGTCCCAACCATTCGTGAGGCGCACAGCACGAGTACTTCGAGAAGCTAGGCCAGGCCCTACATTGTTGGCGTCAATATATATATATACATATATATATATATATATATATATATATATATATATATATATATATATATATATTTGCATATTATACATTCTGTAAAAAAAACAACGTTGTGACGATAATTGACATAAGTAGTTCTAGTTGTGAGATAGGCGGGAGTAAATTTTATTCAACTGTCCTACGACGTGCAGTGTATGAATGATAAAATATTCTCTATCCATAATTGGACTTCTTGTAAGCAGTTATAGTAGTTATTTGTGTCTAAGACTTTTTTTTTAGTAGAAAGTGAAGATCAAGGATCCTGGCAAAATATTCGCAATAAGATTTAATTATCGGGGTAAATGGTTTTGAGGAAGCAAAATAGGTATTTTAAAAATATATACTCCTAATTCGTTAAGACCATATTTTCAATTTCTAGTAAAATATTTATAAAATGGAATTTTTTTAAAAGAGGACGGGTCTGTGGGTGGATTTTAAAAAAACATTCCTAAGAAGGTTATGTACCAAATTTGATCTTTCTAGTTATCGACTTAATTTTAAATGGTGACGATATACATATGTATGTAGTTTTAGGGATCAAGAAATATTACTTCTCTATGTTACAAACTATGTATCAGAATTAATATAGCCTTTTTGTTTGAGTACACCTAGTGTAGGTACTACGTACCTATATTCATTCACCGCGGGTTAAAAGGTGGAAAGCCTAGAGCTTACAACAATGCCGCTCCTGAAATCTTTCTATGCTCACTCATGAGGGCACACCCCACTCCTTAAGAAACTCTGATCTAGGCAGCATGAGAATTAAAAAAAAAAATATATTTTCTTCTCGAAAAAGTGGATGCTCGAAAATTGTACTTTTAATTCTAATATTTTCATAGTCTCTCGCATTCATCAATTCTGCATTATTTATTTTGCATAGAAAAACTATTTGTAATTTATATTTTTTTTTACATTAAATGCGTCTCAGGGGTGTTTAATTTTACGTACATTGAAGTAAAATCTTATAGAAATTCATACTTTGATATTTCTGAACATAGGTAGTGCATTACATAGCCAATGAAGCAATTAACAAAGCTTAGAAACTGAAACCCCAGTTTAGTAAACATATATCTGCATTACGCATTTTTAATTAAAAGTCAATCGCTTATAATTCATACATGTATATCTTCTATTACTCTTAAATAAATAATATTATTTTTTTGTAAAGGGATTCCAGCCTACCCAAATACAGCGAAGCACTGCCCAAATTCGTCCTAATGTACCTCTGAATACACAACAGCAACAACAAATACAACAACAACAACAGCAACAGCAACAGTATAGTATGCAGCAAGGGGCTAACCAAAATCGATTCATACCAGTACCTGGCCCGCGGGCGACGCTAAATGCGCAACAGCAACAAACAATACAACAACAACATCACCAGCAACAACAACAGCAACAAAAGAAAGCACGATATTTTATTGCGATGTTCGATTATGATCCTAGCACAATGAGTCCAAATCCTGATGGATGTGACGAAGAACTCCCATTTCGAGAAGGGGATACGATAAGAGTAAATATGATTATCTGTCACTATAAAAAATATTTTATTTTAGTATTGTCATCTAAACATTGAGACCTTTTTAGCCAACAAAGCTTTACCAAAATTTTACAGGACAACGTTTTGAAGTTTTCATATATAGTATTTTGAAAAAAAATTAATACAGTTTGCCAATTTTTTTTTTTCTATATTGAGGAATACATGCACGAGTATCTACAATACTTGTTGAGAGCACGCTCATTTTAAGAGAAATTTTCTTTGGAGTGTACTAATGTAGCGAAAAATGAATGTATGAATACACCCCTTTTACATTAAAGTTTAGTAATTTAAAAATCGAAAAGCTAAAGATCGCACTAAAACTACAATAATTTGCTGAGGTATAGTAACTTAAAGAAAAATCTTATCTACTCATGGTGATAAGACAAAAATCCCTATATATATTTTTCTTTCTTTCAACAACTCAAGAAATAATTATAATTCATATTATTGTAATCGCAGAGTTCTCACTAGGCAGAAAATAATGGACAAATAAATATCCTTTGAGCGTATGGTGTGCTTGTGAGATTTTATTTACTAAAAATAATAACTTTGATACAAAATTCAGATAATACATGTAGGAAATTATTCACATTCCTAATGAAATCCGCCTTACATAAGCGAGTTTAAGACGATTACAAATGATTTTTAAAAGTAAAAAACAACTCTATCAGTTAGGTATGTAGGTAAGATTGCGTTTACAAAAATCAACCACCACGAGGCAAAATTCAAGAACCTTCTTTTCGGAAAAAATGGCGGCTTTTATATGCCGTAAAAGAAAACGAAAAGCGAGACAAACATAGTGCTACAAATTCAGACCAACCATAGTAATTGTCGTGCACTCTAAGGCTATGATCATACTCATTGACTACAAGTTAAAATATTAATTATTGAATAAATTGTGGTTCGATGACAGCGAGCCTACCAACCGCCCTTCACATTTTGATTGACCCGTTTGAAACTCGAATGTCAGCGGTCCTCACGACTCCATCTGATCCGGCATAAACTTTCACTACACGTCCCAGCTGCCAAGCAGAACGAACTTCATTGTGGTCAAAAATGATGACGATGTCATCCTCCTCAGCAGCCTTTTTATCTTTATACCATTTGGTGCGTCTAGTGATCTCTGGCAAATACTCCTGGTACCAGCGCTTTGAGAACTGGGCCATTAAATGTTGAGATCGTCTGCTATAAAGCTTGCTGCACAGATCCCTTTCCGAAAAAACTCTAGGGCCGGTGACGTCTCGATCATCTTCTTCAAACAACATCGAATTAGGTGTAAGTGGTTTGGGGTCCTCTGGATCAGCAGAAACATATGTAAGCAGTCGACGAATAATTTGATCTTGCGCCTCTAGAAGAGCATTTCGTAGTACATCTTCATGAGGAACCACTCCTCTTAGGATGAAATCGACACTATTCTTTACTGATAAGGCGCTCACGGGCTCCGCCCAACCACGGTGAATACGCTGAAATAAACTGACTCATATTTCGCTGCATACTCACTAAGAGTGGCTTCCATTTCCTTAACGTCTCTGTCAAGTTGATTCTTAGCCCCGATGAAATTAAGACCGTTATCACTACTCGTATACAGGAAACGAGTGACGACGCGATAGATAATGAAGCGGCGCAAGCCCATAGTGCACTGTTTTAAGCTTAGATCATTGAGGAGTTCAATTTGCACTGCACGAAATGTAAGGCAAGTGAAGATCATGCCATAAGGTTTTGCAGTTTCTCTTCCAAATTTTACCGGTATTGGTCCAAAACAGTCGACCCCCACATGAGTAAAAGGCCTTAAATGAAAAGCTAAATGCGCTTCAGGGAGCTGACCCATAAGAGGCATCACTGGCTTTGCCTTCAGCAACTTGCACCTGTTGCACCTTGATCTGCCTCTTTCCAATGCTACTCGAATGCAAATTATCCATGCGCGATCTCGGATGTCTGAGATCACTGAAGCTGTTCCCATATGAAGGTTCTTCTCGTGATGATGAGCCATGATCAAATCGACGAGATGATGACTCTTTGGAAGTATCGCTGGGCTACGTGCCGCATAGGAGACAGATGCTCTCTGCCCGCGTGAACTCATACGAATAATTCTCTCTTTATCCAGGAACGGCGAGAAAGACGCTAATGAACTTGAAGCGCTGACCTTCTTCCCTGCTTTTAGAGCAACCACCTCAACTAGGAAAGCATCCGCTTGAACTTTCCTGAACATCCAATTCTCAGCGTGTTGAAACTCCTCCGGGGTGATGAAGGATTTCTTTTCAGCTGATCTTCTAAGTAAAATATTTTTTTAACGTAGCAAAAAGGCAATAACTCTCACTGAAGACGACCACTTCGCACGAAATCTAGGTTTAAGTTCTTCCAGGATTGCATAGAAAACAGGATCTTTTTTTTTATGCACCAAAACCTTTTGTGTTACTAAGATTTCGCTACTTACCAACTCAGCTACCCCTTTTCCAGGCGACACAGGAAAAGTATCTCTCGGATATCGAAGAAATTAAGGCCCCTTGAACCATCTCGCTTCTGCATCTCCCACGGAGAGATAATTCCATCTCGTAACATCGTCTGCCACGTTATGCTCTGTCCTGACATGGAACCATTGCCGTGGTGAAGATGAATCCAAAATTTCCCCAACTCGCACAGCAACAAACGATGGGAAATTAAACTTAGTTGAATTGATCCATGACAATACGGTCTTCGAATCTGAGAAGAAAATTGTTTCAGCAAAATGGATTGAATGTGAACTCTTAACGGTAACTGCTAACCGCACACCAAGAAGTGCTGCCTGGAGCTCTAACCATGGCACTGATAGCTTTTTAACTGGGGCGACCTTAGCTTTGCCACCACTAAGGCGACTTCCAATTTATTACAGTGTTCAAAACGCAAGTACGCCACCGCAGCGAACGCCTTTTCTGAAGGGTCGACGAACACAACCAAACTTGTCTGCGATTCATCTGGATTCCACGATAAATATCGGTGAGGAATCTTGAGCTTCTCGATAGACTGTAACTCCTTGATGAACTCTGTCCAAGGGATCCTCAGGTCCTATGAAACTGGCTCGTCCCAGTCAAATCCTTCGCGCCAAACTTCCTGTAGGATGATGCGTCCACGGATGATGTAAAACGATATTTGACCAAGCGGATCGAAAAACTTAATTATGGTCCATAGCATCTCCCCCTTTGTTATTTCGACCTCAGGCTGCGTAAACTTTTCTTGAGTTTCATCACAAGACAATTTGTAGGTGAAGTGGTCAGACGTCGGGTGCCAGTACATCCCAAGGATCTTGCAAATAAAAGATTCAGAGCTCTTTGGATCTATGCTTACCAACTTAGGGTTAACGTGGTTCTCTGAGGCCCTCCGAAGAAATTCTGAATCTTAGACTGTACTCCTATCGGGTCGAAGTTCATTGACTTACAGATGCTAATTGCGTCTTGAGTTACAGAAACTGCCTTCTCCACCGAATCGTGGCTGTTAAAATAATCGTCTACGTACGTCCTCTTTAGCAATCTATCTACGGCTTCCGGATATTCTTCTCGGAACAATTCTGCATGACGATTCTTGACGAACTGGGACCACGTAGGGGAACACCTGGGACCGAACATCATAACTTCCATGATGTAAACGTCTGGGTTTCGAGTGCTGTCCCCATCCCTCCGTAAAATTCGTTGGCATTGTTGATCTTCTTCCTTTATCCGGATCCTGTGAAACATTTCTTTCACGTCTGCGTTAACTGCTACTGTACGTTCGCAGAATTTGAAGGTCCCTGCATGAAGTGGAACCAGATTGTCCGGCCCTTTTAGCAGGTAACTGCTAAGTGAAACTCCATTGGTTTTAGCGGCCACATCAGCAACATCCCTCGGTTTTACTGGAACTTTGTTCGGATTTTCAACAATAAACGTAGGAGCATACCACTGTTTCTGCAACTCCTCCTGAGATGCAATTCTGACATACCCTTTAGATACCAAGTCCTTCTTGTGGTTATTCTTCCACTCCAACAGATGCGGTCTCTTCTTAAGAGAAGAGAAATTCCGGAAATATAAAATATATAATATAATACCCGATGGAAAAGAAATTCCGGACAATTACCATCGGGTAATTGTCCGAAAGCTTAACGTCACCAGCACTCCACAGCAGACCAATCTTGTACCCGTTGTCCAACCGTTTCATGGTTCATTCCATGATTGAGATGGCTCGTCGAACTTCTTGACTGATTAAATTAACATTAGGGACCTTAACTCCAAAATCCTCTGTAGAAAAACGACTCTTAACAAGCTCGTGCAGCTCATCTTCCGCTCTTATGTGAAACAAAAATTGACGGTTTCGCTGCTTGGTTGAAGCCTACAACATTTAAGGAAGGAGCCGATTTTCCGTAGACGACACTACCCAAAAGAGTTTTAATGGCACATGGCTCTTTTTGTTAACCATGAACGTACAAAAATTTAGCTTGATCCAACCCAACAAGAATCTTCGGTTTGGCATTCACAAAATCTGTTAACGGCAGACCACGCAGATGTGAATACGACCTCTTTAGCTTATCAGCACTAAATGACTGTGTTGGAAGCTCCAAATTTTTAACCGTGTAGACATCCTTTAGGAGATGACGCTTGCGGCTATGAACCCCTGAGACTGACAATGTAGTACAAATGGAATCTTCGTGACATAAAACTCCCTTTGTCCACTGCAGCGTTAGCCCTTTTGGAATACCGTGTAGACCAAGTTCATCGAACACATCCTTCTCCACCATAGATAAGGACGATCTATCGTTCAAGAATGCATACGTGTCAGCAAACTTATCATCTTTCCCATAGATGCGTATCGGCGCGATCTTAAACAACGCGTATAAGTTAGATCCGACATGTTAAGCGTGAATATGCGCCTGAGGCACAAAAGGAATCGCAGCAATATTGGGCCTAGGTGAACTGGTAGGCGACGATGGATGAAGTAATGCGTGATGATGTCCAGTACAACCATCAGTACCACATGTTTTTCCCCGCCGGCAAGCCCACCAGTCGTGTTTCGCCGGATCCAAACAGGAAAAACATACAACCTTATCCTTTGCAAACGGAAGTTTTTGTTCTGTTGACAAATTTTTGAACTCTGGACATTGAAACAAACGATGCCGACCACCACACTTAACGCAAGTGGCGGTTGGTAAAACTTAAGAGCCATCACACGGCCGGAAGGTATCGAAGATCTAGACGTCTTTTTCGACTCGGCTGGTTCCACTCGCTTCGCCAATTCTGAAGGTAAATTGACTACCTTCACTGTCAAAAACTCCGTCAAATCGATGAAATTGGCCCGAGGATTAGCAGCTTTCTTCTTCGACCACTCTTGGTAGTGACCAGCATCCAACTTGATAACAAGGCAAGTCAAAACGAAACCATTGTTAAGATCCTCCTCCATTTTCATTGATTTTAAATCCGCAACAAATTCATGTAGCTTCACTGCCCACAGACGGATTTTTGGATCACACTTCGAGGTAAGCGTATAAAGATTTAACAAATAGATCGTCAAGTCATGCACGAGTACGTCGTGGCGCCCAAAAACAGCACGAAGCGAATCCAATATCACATCATCGTCTCCGATGAGTACTTTAAGCGATCACTTACTAACTGGTAAGCTTCACCATTCAACGCTTTACGTAGTCGGGACACATTCTCCTTGCCAGTGTACTTTCCTTCGACAGTAGTCGACCTGAATACCTCTTCGAAGTATGGCCACTCCCGCTTGTCACTACCAGAAAACGGAGGTAGATCTTGGACGTTATTTCTATTCAGAATTGTTAGTAGTCTTGCCATGAATAATATCCTGTAACACCGACTCTTGAAAACTCGACCGTCTTTCTGAAGCATTATGGATGGGTGTTGACTGCTTCGGTTGAGCAAGGTTGTCCAACAGCGTTTGATGATTAACTCGAATCTTCTGGATCATTTCCAACTTTCTGTCCTGAACCTTGGAAGGTGAGTATGCCTGATGTTCTATTTCTGCGGGTTGCTTTGTTGACGAACGAACTTTGGATAGTGCCAATTTCAACTCCTCCATTTCCTTCTTCAGAGCTGGAAGTTCGCTGTCCCTTTGAGCAACCGCAGCTTGAGCTATCGCTGCTGCTCCTATTAGGAAGGTTACCGATTTACCGACTTCATCATGTGCAGTGGTAACTGGTTGTGCATTGACATTACTTTTCAGGTTGTCATCAACCCTACGCTGCACATTGGTAGATGGTGTTCTTCCTTCCTCACTGAGATTGCACGCGATATTTACGGTACTTGGGTGCACTACATCTGTGCTCATTTCTTTAAACACATAACCTCGATGAATTATATATAATGATGTAATCGCAGCGTTCTCGCTAGGCAGAAAATAATGGACAAATAAATATCCTTTGAGCGTATGGTGTGTTTGTGAGATTTTATTTACTGAAAATAATAAGTTTGATACAAAATTCAGATAATACATGTAGGAAATTATTCACATTCCTAAAAAAATCGGCCTTACATAAACGAGTTTACGACGGTTACAAATGGTCATTAAAAGTAAAAAACAACTCTATCAGTTAGGTAAGTAGGTAGGATTGCGCTTACAAAAATCAACCACCACGAGGCAAAATTCAAGAACCTTCTTTTCGGAAAAAATGGCGGCTTTTATATGCCGAAAAAGAAAACGAAAAGCGAGACAAACATAGTGCTACAAATTCAGACCAACCATAGTAATTGTCGTGCACTCTAAGGCTATGATCATACTCATTGACTACAAGTTAAAATATTAATTATTGAATAAATTGTGGTTCGATGACATCACGGGGCCCGTCTGAACTTCTACGTTGAAGACTTAACATCTAAAACAGCGAGCCTACCAACCGCCCTTCACATTTTGATTGACCCGTTTGAAACTCGAATGTCAGCGGTCCTCACGACTCCATCTGATCATCTGAAAGTCTACAACATTTAAGGAAGGAGCCGATTTTCCGTAGACGACACTACCCAAAAGAGTTTTAATGGCACATGGCTCTTTTTGTTAACCATGAACGTACAAAAATTTAGCTTGATCCAACCCAACAAGAATCTTCGGTTTGGCATTCACAAAATCTGTTAACGGCAGACCACGCAGATGTGAATACGACCTCTTTAGCTTATCAGCACTAAATGACTGTGTTGGAAGCTCCAAATTTTTAACCGTGTAGACATCCTTTAGGAGATGACGCTTGCGGCTATGAACCCCTGAGACTGACAATGTAGTACAAATGGAATCTTCGTGACATAAAACTCCCTTTGTCCACTGCAGCGTTAGCCCTTTTGGAATACCGTGTAGACCAAGTTCATCGAACACATCCTTCTCCACCATAGATAAGGACGATCTATCGTTCAAGAATGCATACGTGTCAGCAAACTTATCATCTTTCCCATAGATGTGTATCGGCGCGATCTTAAACAACGCGTATAAGTTAGATCCGACATGTTAAGCGTGAATATGCGCCTGAGGCACAAAAGGAATCGCAGCAATATTGGGCCTAGGTGAACTGGTAGGCGACGATGGATGAAGTAATGCGTGATGATGTCCAGTACAACCATCAGTACCACATGTTTTTCCCCGCCGGCAAGCCCACCAGTCGTGTTTCGCCGGATCCAAACAGGAAAAACATACAACCTTATCCTTTGCAAACGAAAGTTTTTGTTCTGTTGACAAATTTTTGAACTCTGGACATTGAAACAAACGATGCCGACCACCACACTTAACGCAAGTGGCGGTTGGTAAAACTTAAGAGCCATCACACGGCCGGAAGGAATCGAAGATCTAGACGTCTTTTTCGACTCGGCTGGTTCCACTCGCTTCGCCAATTCTGAAGGTAAATTGACTACCTTCACTGTCAAAAACTCCGTCAAATCGATGAAATTGGCCCGAGGATTAGCAGCTTTCTTCTTCGACCACTCTTGGTAGTGACCAGCATCCAACTTGATAACAAGGCAAGTCAAAACGAAACCATTGTTAAGATCCTCCTCCATTTTCATTGATTTTAAATCCGCAACAAATTCATGTAGCTTCACTGCCCACAGACGGATTTTTGGATCACACTTCGAGGTAAGCGTATAAAGATTTAACAAATAGATCGTCAAGTCATGCACGAGTACGTCGTGGCGCCCAAAAACAGCACGAAGCGAATCCAATATCACATCATCGTCTCCGATGAGTACTTTAAGCGATCACTTACTAACTGGTAAGCTTCACCATTCAACGCTTTACGTAGTCGGGACACATTCTCCTTGCCAGTGTACTTTCCTTCGACAGTAGTCGACCTGAATACCTCTTCGAAGTATGGCCACTCCCGCTTGTCACTACCAGAAAATGGAGGTAGATCTTGGACGTTATTTCTATTCAGAATTGTTAGTAGTCTTGCCATGAATAATATCCTGTAACACCGACTCTTGAAAACTCGACCGTCTTTCTGAAGCATTATGGATGGGTGTTGACTGCTTCGGTTGAGCAAGGTTGTCCAACAGCGTTTGATGATTAACTCGAATCTTCTGGATCATTTCCAACTTTCTGTCCTGAACCTTGGAAGGTGAGTATGCCTGATGTTCTATTTCTGCGGGTTGCTTTGTTGACGAACGAACTTTGGATAGTGCCAATTTCAACTCCTCCATTTCCTTCTTCAGAGCTGGAAGTTCGCTGTCCCTTTGAGCAACCGCAGCTTGAGCTATCGCTGCTGCTCCTATTAGGAAGGTTACCGATTTACCGACTTCATCATGTGCAGTGGTAACTGGTTGTGCATTGACATTACTTTTCAGGTTGTCATCAACCCTACGCTGCACATTGGTAGATGGTGTTCTTCCTTCCTCACTGAGATTGCACGCGATATTTACGGTACTTGGGTGCACTACATCTGTGCTCATTTCTTTAAACAGATAACCTCGATGAATTATATATAATGATGTAATCGCAGCGTTCTCGCTAGGCAGAAAATAATGGACAAATAAATATCCTTTGAGCGTATGGTGTGTTTGTGAGATTTTATTTACTGAAAATAATAAGTTTGATACAAAATTCAGATAATACATGTAGGAAATTATTCACATTCCTAAAAAAATCGGCCTTACATAAACGAGTTTACGACGGTTACAAATGGTCATTAAAAGTAAAAAACAACTCTATCAGTTAGGTAAGTAGGTAGGATTGCGCTTACAAAAATCAACCACCACGAGGCAAAATTCAAGAACCTTCTTTTCGGAAAAAATGGCGGCTTTTATATGCCGAAAAAGAAAACGAAAAGCGAGACAAACATAGTGCTACAAATTCAGACCAACCATAGTAATTGTCGTGCACTCTAAGGCTATGATCATACTCATTGACTACAAGTTAAAATATTAATTATTGAATAAATTGTGGTTCGATGACATCACGGGGCCCGTCTGAACTTCTACGTTGAAGACTTAACATCTAAAACAGCGAGCCTACCAACCGCCCTTCACATTTTGATTGACCCGTTTGAAACTCGAATGTCAGCGGTCCTCACGACTCCATCTGATCCGGCATAAACTTTCACTATACGTCCCAGCTGCCAAGCAGAACAAACTTCATTGTGGTCAAAAATTATGACGATGTCATCCTCCTCAGCAGCCTTTTTATCTTTATACCATTTTTTGCGTCTAGTGATCTCTGGCAAATACTCCTGGTACCTGCGCTTTGAGAACTGGGCCATTAAATGTTGAGATCGTCTGCTATAAAGCTTGCTGCACAGATCCCTTTCCGAAAAAACTCTAGGGCCGGTGTCGTCTCGATCATCTTCTTCAAACAACATCGAATTAGGTGTAAGTGGTTTGGGGTCCTCTGGATCAGCAGAAACATATGTAAGCAGTCGACGAATAATTTGATCTTGCGCCTCTAGAAGAGCATTTCGCAGTACATCTTCATGAGGAACCACTCCTCTTAGGATGAAATCGACACTATTTTTTACTGATAAGGCGCTCACGGGCTCCGCCCATCCACGGAGAATACGCTGAAATAAACTGACTCATATTTCGCTGCATACTCACTAAGAGTGGCTTCCATTTCCTTAACGTCTCTGTCCAGTTGATGCTTAGCCCCGATGAAATTTAGACCGTTATCACTACTCGTATACAGGAAACGAGTGACGACGCGATAGATAATGAAGCGGCGCAAGCCCATAGTGCACTGTTTTAAGCTTGATCATTGAGGAGTTCAATTTGCACTGCACGAAATGTAAGGCAAGTGAAGATCATGCCATAAGGTTTTGCAGTTTCTCTTCCAAATTTTACCGGCATTGGTCCAAAACAGTCGACCCCCACATGAGTAAAAGGCCTTAAATGAAAAGCTAAATGCGCTTCAGGGAGCTGACCCATAAGAGGCATCACTGGCTTTGCCTTCAGCAACTT
The DNA here is from genome assembly GCA_963082735.1 of Pocota personata. Classification (NCBI taxonomy): domain Eukaryota; kingdom Metazoa; phylum Arthropoda; class Insecta; order Diptera; family Syrphidae; genus Pocota; species Pocota personata. The sequence goes on from CAUJBT010000179.1 coordinate 66,822, forward strand.
GCACCTGTTGCACCTTGATCTGCCTCTTTCCAATGCTACTCGAATGCAAATTATCAATGCGCGATCTCGGATGTCTGAGATCACTGAAGCTGTTCCCATATGAAGGTTCTTCTCGTGATGATGAGCGATGATCAAATCGACGAGATGATGACTCTTTGGAAGTATCGCTGGGCTACGTGCCGCATAGGAGACAGATGCTCTCTGCCCGCGTGAACTCATACGAATAGTTCTCTCTTTATCCAGGAACGGCGAGAAAGACGCTAATGAACTTGAAGCGCTGACCTTCTTCCCTGCTTTTAGAGCAACCACCTCAACTAGGAAAGCATCCGCTTGAACTTTCCTGAACATCCAAATCTCAGCGTGTTGAAACTCCTCCGGGGTGATGAAGGATTTCTTTTCAGCTGATCTTCTAAGTAAAATATTTTTTTAACGTAGCAAAAAGGCAATAACTCTCACTGAAGACGACCACTTCGCACGAAATCTAGGTTTAAGTTCTTCCAGGATTGCATAGAAAACATGATCTTTTTTGTTATGCAACAAAACCTTTTGTGTTACTAAGATTTCGCTACTTACCAACTCAGCTACCTCTTTTCCAGGCGACACAGGAAAAGTATCTCTCGGATATCGAAGAAATTAAGGCCCCTTGAACCATCTCGCTTCTGCATCTCCCACGGAGAGATAATTCCATCTCGTAACATCGTCTGCCACGTTATGCTCTTTCCTGACATGGAACCATTGCCGTGGTGAAGATGAATCCAAAATTTTCCCAACTCGCACAGCAACAAACGATGGGAAATTAAACTTAGTTGAATTGATCCATGACAATACGGTCTTCGAATCTGAGAAGAAAATTGTTTCAGCAAAATGGATTGAATGTGAACTCTTAACGGTAACTGCTAACCGCACACCAAGAAGTGCTGCCTGGAGCTCTAACCATGGCACTGATAGCTTTTTAACTGGGGCGACCTTAGCTTTGCCACCACTAAGGCGACTTCCAATTTATTACAGTGTTCAAAACGCAAGTACGCCACCGCAGCGAACGCCTTTTCTGAAGGGTCGACGAACACAACCAAACTTGTCTGCGATTCATCTGGATTCCACGATAAATATCGGTGAGGAATCTTGAGCTTCTCGATAGACTGTAACTCCTTGATGAACTCTGTCCAAGGGATCCTCAGGTCCTATGAAACTGGCTCGTCCCAGTCAAATCCTTCGCGCCAAACTTCCTGTAGGATGATGCGTCCACGGATGATGTAAAACGATATTTGACCAAGCGGATCGAAAAACTTAATTATGGTCCATAGCATCTCCCCCTTTGTTATTTCGACCTCAGGCTGCGTAAACTTTTCTTGAGTTTCATCACAAGACAATTTGTAGGTGAAGTGGTCAGACGTCGGGTGCCAGTACATCCCAAGGATCTTGCAAATAAAAGATTCAGAGCTCTTTGGATCTATGCTTACCAACTTAGGGTTAACGTGGTTCTCTGAGGCCCTCCGAAGAAATTCTGAATCTTAGACTGTACTCCTATCGGGTCGAAGTTCATTGACTTACAGATGCTAATTGCGTCTTGAGTTACAGAAACTGCCTTCTCCACCGAATCGTGGCTGTTAAAATAATCGTCTACGTACGTCCTCTTTAGCAATCTATCTACGGCTTCCGGATATTCTTCTCGGAACAATTCTGCATGACGATTCTTGACGAACTGGGACCACGTAGGGGAACACCTGGGACCGAACATCATAACTTCCATGATGTAAACGTCTGGGTTTCGAGTGCTGTCCCCATCCCTCCGTAAAATTCGTTGGCATTGCTGATCTTCTTCCTTTATCCGGATCCTGTGAAACATTTCTTTCACGTCTGCGTTAACTGCTACTGTACGTTCGCAGAATTTGAAGGTCCCTGCATGAAGTGGAACCAGATTGTCCGGCCCTTTTAGCAGGTAACTGCTAAGTGAAACTCCATTGGTTTTAGCGGCCACATCAGCAACATCCCTCGGTTTTACTGGAACTTTGTTCGGATTTTCAACAATAAACGTAGGAGCATACCACTGTTTCTGCAACTCCTCCTGAGATGCAATTCTGACATACCCTTTAGATACCAAGTCCTTCTTGTGGTTATTCTTCCACTCCAACAGATGCGGTCTCTTCTTAAGAGAAGAGAAATTCCGGAAATATAAAATATATAATATAATACCCGATGGAAAAGAAAAGAAAGAAAGCTTAACGTCACCAGCCCTCCACAGCAGACCAATCTTGTACCCGTTGTCCAACCGTTTCATGGTTCATTCCATGATTGAGATGGCTCGTCGAACTTCTTGACTGATTAAATTAACATTAGGGACCTTAACTCCAAAATCCTCTGTAGAAAAACCACTCTTAACAAGCTCGTGCAGCTCATGTTCCGCTCTTATGTGAAACAAAAATTGACGGTTTCGCTGCTTGGTTGAAGCCTACAACATTTAAGGAAAGAGCCGATTTTCCGTAGACGACACTACCCAAAAGAGTTTTAATGGCACATGGCTCTTTTTGTTGACCATGACCGTACAAAAATTTAGCTTGATCCAACCCAACAAGAATCTTCGGTTTGGCATTCACAAAATCTGTTAACGGCAGACCACGCAGATGTGAATACGACCTCTTTAGCTTATCAGCACTAAATGACTGTGTTGGAAGCTCCAAATTTTTAACCGTGTAGACATCCTTTAGGAGATGGCGCTTGCGGCTATGAACCCCTGAGACTGACAATGTAGTACAAATGGAATCTTCGTGACATAAAACTCCCTTTGTCCACTGCAGCGTTAGCCCTTTTGGAATACCGTGTAGACCAAGTTCATCGAACACATCCTTCTCCACCATAGATAAGGACGATCTATCGTTCAAGAATGCATACGTGTCAGCAAACTTATCATCTTTCCCATAGATGCGTATCGGCGCGATCTTAAACAACGCGTATAAGTTAGATCCGACATGTTAAGCGTGAATATGCGCCTGAGGCACAAAAGGAATCGCAGCAATATTGGGCCTAGGTGAACTGGTAGGCGACGATGGATGAAGTAATGCGTGATGATGTCCAGTACAACCATCAGTACCACATGTTTTTCCCCGCCGGCAAGCCCACCAGTCGTGTTTCGCCGGATCCAAACAGGAAAAACATACAACCTTATCCTTTGCAAACGAAAGTTTTTGTTCTGTTGACAAATTTTTGAACTCTGGACATTGAAACAAACGATGCCGACCACCACACTTAACGCAAGTGGCGGTTGGTAAAACTTAAGAGCCATCACACGGCCGGAAGGTATCGAAGATCTAGACGTCTTTTTCGACTCGGCTGGTTCCACTCGCTTCGCCAATTCTGAAGGTAAATTGACTACCTTCACTGTCAAAAACTCCGTCAAATCGATGAAATTGGCCCGAGGATTAGCAGCTTTCTTCTTCGACCACTCTTGGTAGTGACCAGCATCCAACTTGATAACAAGGCAAGTCAAAACGAAACCATTGTTAAGATCCTCCTCCATTTTCATTGATTTTAAATCCGCAACAAATTCATTTAGCTTCACTGCCCACAGACGGATTTTTGGATCACACTTCGAGGTAAGCGTATTAAGATTTAACAAATAGATCGTCAAGTCGTGCACGAGTACGTCGTGGCGCCCAAAAACAGCACGAAGCGAATCCAATATCACATCATCGTCTCCGATGAGTACTTTAAGCGATCACTTACTAACTGGTAAGCTTCACCATTCAACGCTTTACGTAGTCGGGACACATTCTCCTTGCCAGTGTACTTTCCTTCGACAGTAGTCGACCTGAATACCTCTTCGAAGTATGGCCACTCCCGCTTGTCACTACCAGAAAATGGAGGTAGATCTTGGACGTTATTTCTATTCAGAATTGTTAGTAGTCTTGCCATGAATAATATCCTGTAACACCGACTCTTGAAAACTCGACCGTCTTTCTGAAGCATTATGGATGGGTGTTGACTGCTTCGGTTGAGCAAGGTTGTCCAACAGCGTTTGATGATTAACTCGAATCTTCTGGATCATTTCCAACTTTCTGTCCTGAACCTTGGGAGGTGAGTATGCCTGATGTTCTATTTCTGCGGGTTGCTTTGTTGACGAACGAACTTTGGATAGTGCCAATTTCAACTCCTCCATTTCCTTCTTCAGAGCTGGAAGTTCGCTGTCCCTTTGAGCAACCGCAGCTTGAGCTATCGCTGCTGCTCCTATTAGGAAGGTTACCGATTTACCGACTTCATCATGTGCAGTGGTAACTGGTTGTGCATTGACATTACTTTTCAGGTTGTCATCAACCCTACGCTGCACATTGGTAGATGGTGTTCTTCCTTCCTCACTGAGATTGCACGCGATATTTACGGTACTTGGGTGCACTACATCTGTGCTCATTTCTTTAAACAGATAACCTCGATGAATTATATATAATGATGTAATCGCAGCGTTCTCGCTAGGCAGAAAATAATGGACAAATAAATATCCTTTGAGCGTATGGTGTGTTTGTGAGATTTTATTTACTGAAAATAATAAGTTTGATACAAAATTCAGATAATACATGTAGGAAATTATTCACATTCCTAAAAAAATCGGCCTTACATAAACGAGTTTACGACGGTTACAAATGGTCATTAAAAGTAAAAAACAACTCTATCAGTTAGGTAAGTAGGTAGGATTGCGCTTACAAAAATCAACCACCACGAGGCAAAATTCAAGAACCTTCTTTTCGGAAAAAATGGCGGCTTTTATATGCCGAAAAAGAAAACGAAAAGCGAGACAAACATAGTGCTACAAATGGACTACAAATTAAAATATTAATTATTAAATAAATTGTGGCTCGATGACAATGATTATATGATACATACCAATAATGAAAATATTGGGAAATATACTCGTATTTCTTACATTTTCGTCATAACTTTTACATACAATTTCTTCAAATAATCTCCTGTCCCGTAACAGCTGCTTGAAATTAAAACAAGTACAAATGGGATTGTTAGGTGTCATCCACTTTTAATACTAAACTTTAAATCAAACTTTTCCAAACGCATTTTGGAAAACTAATTTGATGG